>JAZKJV010000052.1:983020-1257394 GCA_037367405.1 Ottelia alismoides
TTAAAAATCGAAGCTGATAAAGAAGGCATGCAGAAGAAGGCCGCTATAAGGAACAAAGAAACGGAGCTGAAACTGCGGAGGGAGAGGGAAAGAGAAGCTGCTCGTCTTGCTTTGCAACAAGTATGTTTTCTTCTTCATCTTTACCATTTGTGTTTAATCAGCGTATTCTCTATGAAGTGAATTGTGCCTTTTTATTTCCCTCAGATGGAGAAAACTGTGGACATTGACGAGAACTATGGGTTGTTGAGAGAACTTCAGAGCTTCGGCTATGCAGATCTCAATGAGAGATCACCAGACAATACGGTGTTTAACTTCGTAGAAGGATATCTCTCACGGGTTCATTGGGAAATCCATTGGAGCAACTGGGTCTGTTCATGAAGGACGATTTGGATGAGGAGGTGGATGATGCTTCTGCTTATGTGACTACTGATGCAGGTATAGAAGAGGAGAGATTGGTTCTGGTGGGGTTCGCAGTAGTGTATGCGTGGGTACCCTGCGTTGCACTGGATTTCCAGAGTCCTTTTAGTTTCTTGTAGATATAGGTGGTGTGTGCGTGCATGTTTGACGCATCTATAGTGATGGAGGGTAGGAATTCTGCAATTTTGTTCTTTCAACGAGGTAGAGTGCATCGACTAATTATAGACCCAATAATTAGCGGTCGAGATAACAACTTATTGTACTCGGTTCAGGAGTGGAATATGAATATGTTGAACGGCGCTTTTTTTAATACGTCAGGGCTGTTGGGAAGAGATGTATATATTTCTGGTTTGTTTGGGGTTTGATTCTGATGACGTTGGACTGGCTTTTGAAGCTTTTTGTTATCGTGGCCTTTTCATGATGTGAAAATGCGTACTTATTTCTGATTCGTTTGGTGTTTGATTACGGTGAGGGTGTGTATAGAGGACGTGGGAGCTACGGTCCATTTCTGTAGCAAAGGTTTATATTCCATGATTTTATTGGGATATTTACACCCGTAGCCCTGAGTAATTTCGTAATTACCCCAAGAACCTTGTGTAATCACGAACTACACTTAGAATCCCGAATAATGTTTCACCCTTACATGACATAACCCCGAGTCAACTTCCATCCGTTTATACCGTTTGGCAGATTCCCATTCGTTTTAGACAATTTTACTCCTCGAACAAAATCACATTCTCAAAAAAATACCTCATTTTCTTTCCTCTTCCAACTAGTTAACTTTTGCCGTCCTCGTCATCCACTCAGGACCCCCTCCCCCCTAAACCTATCCCCTTGTCGGCGTCCTCCCCTCCCTCGCCGACACTTCCTTCGCCTGCAATCCCCTCCCAGACCTGATGGAAGCTCGACCCATCGCCTCCAACCTGCCTGCAACCCCCCTCACCATCGATTGAAAGCCGCCTCCCACCCCTCGTTGCGCTGCCCTTCAGCAAAAGCCCCCCCATCCCTGTCGCCTTTCCTGCATTGCGCGCTGCCCTCCAACAAAGCCCCCCCCATCCCTGTCGCCCTTCTGCACTGCGTTGCCCTCCAGCAAAGCTCCCCTACCCCTGTCGCCCCCTGCAATCTCCCGGGGAAGGCCCCCCCTTCCACTGCGTTGCCCTCCAAGGCTCCAACAAAGGCCCCACCCCCTGTCACCCCCCTGCGATCCCCCGATGAATCCCTGCACCCCCCTCCCCGTGTCGTGCCGCCCTCCAGCAAACCCCTCCACCCCCATCGCCGCCCCTGCAATCTCCCGATGAAGGCCCCCACCCCCGTCGCTCCCCTGGCAATCCCTCGACGAATCCTTGCCCCCCCTCCCCCCAGCCACGTCGCCCTCCAGCAAACCCCTCCACCCCTGTTGCCCACTGCAATCTCCCGATGATGGCCCCCTTCCGCTGCGCTACCCTCTAGCACAGCTCCCCCACCCCTGTCGCTCCCCTGCAATCCCCCGACGAATCCATGTCCCCCCCCCCCAACCCCAGGTGCCCCCCCTGCAATCTCTCGATCTCCCTCCCTTGCCTGCAATCTCGACGAGGCCACCTCCCTCCCTTGTCTGCAATTCCCCGAGGAAGCCCCCCACCCCCCGACTAAGCCTCTCTGCCTGCAATCCCCCGACGAAGCCCTCCACCATCGAACGCATCTGCCCTCCAGCACCTGCCCTCCTTCCACGGGTGGCTTTCTTTCTTCTTCTTTTTCTTTTGATGTAATGTTAGCCATTGGATTGATGTTAGGTTAGATTAACTCGATGATGTGGTTGAGTTAATGATTGAAACTAACGGAAGGTTATGGGTGTGATATGGAGTAAGTATTCGAGGTTTCTCGTGTAATTCGTGATTATAGATTCTGGGGTAATCATGAAATTACTCAGGGTTCGTAAATATCCCTTTTTTATTTATATGTTTAAAGGAAAGTAATTGATCACTAGAGCAAAGTTTTGATCCCATTACAAAAAAAGGCCAATTAGAGGATGAAAAACGGCAATAAAAAAATAATATCAAATATGAATAATGTACTCCAACTGTGATGAGCATGGTTGAAAAACTTGACCCGACTGGCCAGTCGGATTGGTTGGACCGGAACCAGTCCTGTCCAGGTCGGTTGGGATAGTATCATGTAAATATTTTTTTAAAAAAGAAAATAAATTCGGGTCCAATCAGTAGTCTGGTCCGTTTGAACCGGATCAATTGAACTGATTTTGATCGTTTTATAAATGCAAAGTAAGGGCCCACTGCCGTTTTCTTTATATGGGATGTTTCGGAAATTTCCAATTGGTACGGATTGACATGAAGCCAATGTTATTGATGGTGATGACGGTCATGATTCTTTTTGTATATGTAATGGTTTTTTATTTTTATCATATAAGATTTTCACACCATGACCCTTAAAATCTTATAAGTAACCCATTATACTCTGTGTAATTGTACTATGACACGTATAAATCATGCTCTATTTACACATGCCCCTATTCAAGAGTCGTGGAGTAAGATTTAGTATGATTACAAGTGTTGGGACGTAATTTTTAAAGGTCATGGTATAATTACATTACAAGGTAGGGTGTTGTATTTGGACAAAGATTTTAGAGGTCATGATTAAGGGTGTAAACGGACCGAATCTGAGTGAACTTACATTTTTTTAGGTTCGGTTCGTTTATTTAATCGAACCTAAACTTGTGTTCAGATTTGATTCGTTTATTTTTGAATCGAATCTGAGTCGAACATCTTTTTAATGGAATCGAGCCTAAGCGAATATCGAACTTGAGAATTCTCTAATAAGAGGGAGTGAAAAAAGAAAAGAAATGGAAATAAATATGTGTGTCTATAATTAAAATAAACATTTATTCAGTTTTTTCCTTTATCTAACTTTTCTTCATTTTTTTTAAAAAAAATAGATTAATAAGGATTTGTCTCTTAAAAAAGTATAATTATAGTACATGTTTATATCCGTTCATATGATGATAAGGAATAATGTGGGATATGCGATAAGTAAGGTTTGCACTTGTTCTTTAGATTTAAGAATAAATATGGAAAAGTACTAGACACATAGATGATGGATGTTGTAACCACGATATGACTATTTATTTTGGGATTGTTTATACCGAGATAAAACCTACTTATCTCGTAAATATCCACTTATCTCAAGACAAAGTTCACTTATCATGGAACAAAATCCACTTATCTCAAAATAAGGCCTACTTATGCAGATAAGGATCCGTAAAAATATATCTGTGTGTTTATCGAGCTTTTAACGAATCGAATCTGAGCGGACTTATTATTTTTTGGTTCGGTTCATTTATTTAATCGAGCCTAAACTTGTGTTCATATTCGATTGGTTTATTTTCGAACTGAATCTAAATCGAACTTTAACGAGCTAAACTTGAGCGAATATCAAACTTGAGAATTTTCTGACACCCTTAATCATGATATTAATCCCTATCAGTTACAGTGATTTTCTTTCCGCCAGCAATATTGCTCTCATCATGTTAATCATTCTGTTACTATGTTAATAATTTAAGATTAATTTCTATAATATTTATTGCTTTGGTTTGATGATAAAAAAGGTTTGATATATTCATAATGTTGTAATATTGTAACTACTTTTGCAATCTGAAAATATTTTCGATGTTCTTGTCATGTTTCTTTACTTCTTACCGTTGATCATCGTAAGAGTTTTGGTGTTTTTTATAGCCATATTGCTCTTCAACTCAAAATTTGGGTGAACATTTGGAAGACTTTCTATCAATTTGCCAAATAATATTAAGTGATAATAATATAAGATCACCTAATTTTAAAGTTTACAGTTTCTCGATTGACATAATGTGCTTACTGTCGCAAGGGATAACAAGATTGCATGGTTGAATAGTTAATCTTATTACAATATTTATCTTCTTATCATTTGTTCCATGTTATTCTATTGAAAGATTCGAAATTTTAGGCACACACGCCCCATACACACGCGTAGGCACGTGCGGACACACACACACACACACACACACACACACACGAGTTTATCGGTTCAGAAAAATCGATTCGACTCTTCAGACTGATAAAGTAAGCTCGCTCAGATTTGTTACGGGTCAAATGTCATGCTGGCATCATTGCATGTCCATCCCTATCAGACCAAACCGAAGACTAACCGATTCAACGACCGATCGATTTTTTAAAACCTTGGCGATGAGTATTGCATTGAATTCAATGAGTACGACGGATTTTTGAATAGGTCAATTAACGCTGACCTTCTTAAATGGTAGAGAATAAGTTAGCATATAAAATGAACCATCATCATGATAATATATACATTTCTGAGACATTTAACATCCTTGAAGCCATGGGCGGAACCAGGAATTTTATCAAGGATGGACCAAGTATACATCTTACATGTAAGCTCAAAATGGAGAAACAATTATTATATTTTTAAATGACATTTTTAAATAAAGTTAATATTTTGAAATGATATTTTTATGATTTTGATAAACTTACAATTTAAAATTTATTAGTATGGTTAGATTTTTCAAATAAATTATTATTTTCAATGATGATTTTAAAATTTTGTTAAATCTAATTATTTAAACTTACAAAGTAAAAATTTTACATAAAAAATTCCATGGTTAAAAGGAAACAATAAAGTTTATTTTGTTTGGAAGGTCTAGAAAAATAGGAGAATAAATGAGAGCTTTAATCTCATTTAATATCACATTATAGAGGTACTAAATTTTACTAATAAAAATCAATTGTTGGTGTAGAAATTCGACCATTGCTCCACAATACAATAAACACACCACATTATCATCGTACTATATAGTGGGTTTGTTAATTTTTTACATATATAAAATTTGTTTTACAATTAAAGAGGGGTCATATCAAAACTATAATACATTATACAAGTGATATATAAGAATTAAGGAGGGGCCATTGCCTCCCTAGAATATATACCGGATCTGCCCCTGCTTGAAGCCATATTGATATGACTTTCATGGGAAGTATCCATACGAAGATATCATGCATAGCATAAAATATTATGCCAAGTAAAACATTAAAAACTAGAAATCAAATGTCTATTTATTTGGTCATTAGCACTCTCAAAGAGGAATAGTTCCTACTTCATTACTACTGTAAAAATTTCTGATTGTAAAAAAAAAGATTATGAATAAAAAATCCATAAGTAATCTATGTAGTTAAAACCTTGTTTATGTTAAACCCCGTAGAGACAAATACGAATTTAGCGATGAAAGATGTCATGACGCATTAGCTCCTCTTTAAAAACAAGTATGAGATCCATGACAAGCTATCTAAAGGAGGAATATGTTTTTTTAGAGTAACTAAAGGAGGAATATGTTTGGAAGATGGATGTTTTCTTTGCAAAGGAAACAAGGGAATGCACGATCATTTGTCATTCTACTGCCCATTTGTAATTAGCATATTTAACCAATTGTTGTTACATATGCCTTATTCTTCGTGCAAATATTTTCTTTTTCATGTTAAAGATGAGGATACCAAATAAAAAGAACTAGGAATCTTAAAAAGATAGAGGAAAAGATAGATGGTGCCTCAGCTTCCGACAGCCTTGGAGCCTTAGCAAGGAGAAAGATCAGAGAGCTGGGTTATAAAGACATGTTCTAAATTTGATATAAAATGAGATTATCGAAACCTTTCATGTATCAGTGAAGTTCGCACTAGCCTATTTATTTATTTATCAATTTGGCATCTTCAGGAGATGCACCTCGACAGCTGGTACTCGAATTTAGTCTCTTACAACCCCATACATTAATCTCCATACTTACAGATGGTATTGATCAAAGCATCCTGCTCAAGACTTTAAAGTTGCCTTCCCGGTACCACAACTCTGCGCCTAACTCATCCCAATCCCTATTATCTTAGTAGAGCTCTTCATCTTTTCCAGCGGGCTAGCTTAATGTGCCTTCTACTTTGAAATTTTGACAAGATGGTTTTTATAGTTTGGGAGTAGGAGAGATTGCTTTCTGAATATTTGAAAGTGGATTTAATCGGAGAAGTGCTCTTTCTTCTTTATCCGACCTTCACGTCATGCTTTGATAGCGCGCGCGCACACACATATATATACATATATATGTCTTTTTGACCTCACTTACCTTTATATAAAAAGGTAAGAAATCCAAAAGCTTTACTATAAGATAAAAATAAATGTGTCATCCAACTTGGTCATTTATCTGGAAGGAGTGACATAAAATTGACATAACTAACAACTGTTAGTTTATTGAAATATGAATCACTTACTATTCTAGCCACAAGCCCACAGTTCAAACCTAAGCTAACATAATAAGATCAAATCATAAAACTATTAATTAATCTTAAACTTATAAATAAGCAATTGAAAATAACCTACACATATAAACTCTTTATCAAACAATAAAGACTTCAAATTGATTCTAAAATTGGAAATATTTAATAACATGTAGAATAAAAAAAGCAATATGATGGGTGTTTCCCCCTCTCCCATCACAATATTCCTACTCATGTGATGTGATCAATCATTTTGTTCAACCGACCTTAGATTTCACATGGCATGCAAAATTATATACTTGATGGAAAACAAACAATTATATACTTATTTCATTTGCATGTTGTAATAGGCTACACCTCATATGGTTGTAGTTTCCATGCACTTTTTATTATAGGAAGAAATTCAAATGTTAGGATCAAGGATTGATGTGTATATCTTGTGGATATAGGTCCTAAAATTTATGGTTCATGGATATCCTAGTTGATTTGAGGATTTGGTCAGGGGTCTCGACAAACATGGATATTCTAGTTTTTTTTTATTTTTGTTTTTTTTGGTCTTGAAAGCTGCATGAAGGCTACATTTGCCTTCCCTGTTTTAAAGCTTCTTTTCATACAGGGGTTATGATCCGTGCCCCTAAGTTGTAAGTTAGATGCATTCATTTGTCCTACTTTGGTTAGTGGAAAGAATCTATGATATTTTTCGAAAAAAAACTTTTATTTACATTTTTAGATTCAAGAAATACATCAAGAACGGAAATAAGAATACTAAATTCCTTAAAATTATGGCATCAACAAAATCCTCATGAAATCTATTCACTACCTTGAAAAATGTGCGTGGGGAGGTTGTGGTTGGTAGAGAAGCCATTAGTGCTGTTATTTTGAACTTCTATGCAAACCTCTATGATGATAGTAAAAATGGGGACAATCATTTGATGACGCATGTAATCCCTAAGGAGTTAGTAATTAACATGACAAATCACTCCATATTTACAAAGCCAATCAACTTAGTAGAAATCCAGGATACGATCAAAAATTTCAAAAATAAAAGTTTAAATAATAACAAGGTTCCGGGCCCTGATGGACTCACTACCAAATTTCTAAGGCATTGTTGGCCCCTTCTGAAAGATGACTTCATGGATATTGTATCTTACCTCCACGATCTGAGTTTCAGGGGTTTTAATATGACACACATAAATAACACCCCCGTCTCTCTAATTTATAAGAATGGCGAGGTGGAAAACATTGAGAACTACATACTGATCATTTTGATCAATTTTCGAATCCACATCATCTCAAAAGCAATTGGAAACAGATGATCTCCTTTCATGGCAAACAATATTCCCCCTTCTCAATGCGCGTTCTTAAAGAATTGATCAGAAAGAGATGCCTTTCTTGTTACCTCCTCTATTGTTAATGATTGGAGCCGACTGGAAACCAAGGCTATTGTCATGAAAATAGACTTTCGGAAGATGTTTGATACTTTGAAATGGCCTATCATCCTTAGGGCCTTGCATGTGGATAACTACCGTCCTATTTTTATTAAATGGATTAGTGCACTTCTGGAAACTATGGTGGTTCCTTTTAAGGTCAATGGGTCATTGACGAGCTTCCTCAATCTGAGGAGGGGAGTTATACAAGGAGATCCCTTATCACCGTTTCTTTTTATTTGCTCACTTTCAATATTGGATGCAATGCTTGTCAAACTCACCGAGGCTGGTAAATTCACATGTTTCTTCAAGAAGGGGATGGAAATGCAGACGCTCGCTCTACCGGGGACTCGCTCCTTCTCACTCTCAGAGAAAGGGATAGACCTGAAAGAGATATGTGCCCCGCTCCTTAGCCCTCCGACTGAGATTACTAACCCCAGTTCGCGGATGATCTTCTTATCTTCGTTGAATATAGAAATGGTGATTTTAAAATGTTCTCACAACCCTTAAAATCTTTGGTAAAATGTCTGGTTTGGATATTAACCAGAAGAAATAAGCATTCTATGGCCTTAACTAGTATCATGAAGACACATCTAAAATTAAAGAGGTCTTGAATTGGACTGAAGGGTCATTACCTATCGACTACATGGGCTTTACCCTACCAAAAGTTAGAATGCTAAACAAAGATTGGTCGGCCACAATTGATAGATTCGCATCAAATCTACAAGGGTGGAAATAAAAAATCCCGTCGCTTCCCGCTAGAATTACTTTGCTATACTCTTCCCTAACTCAGGTAATTATTCATGTAATGCCCTATCTTAAGATGCCGATAGGTATCATCAAAAAAATCGATAGATAAGACACAATTTCCTTTGGGGAGGTTCGAGTGATCTAAATAATCCCATAAGGTGGCATGGTCCAGAGTCACGCGTCTAAAATCAAATGTTGGTTGAAGAATTCTCAACCTACCCTCATTGAACGACACCCTCTATACCAAATCTGCAATTCGTATTATCGACTTCAGAAGATCATGGATTTCTGGGGTGCTAAGTGCGACTCGTTTTAAGAGTGGGTCTATCATGCTAATTGTTGGCGTTAAACGTTCTCATTCATTTGTTTGAAAATCTCATATTAGGGGCTCTTCTTCTCTTCAACCCATTCTCCAGAAAATTCTTGGTGAGGGTTTGCATTCTTCACTTTGGAAGGATCAACACTGTGGGCACCTTCTCTAGAATGTTCCTTTCCTTTATTGTGACTATTTATCAAAAATCTACTCTTCTCCACCCATGAAGGCCTAAAATATTGGCCGCCATGATTCCGTTGTTTAAATCATTACAAAATCAATTTCCACTCGGTTTATGGGGAGAGGGAGATTGGTTAAAAATAGCTTTAGAGAAAATCTTCATGGCATTACACACGAGTCAAATTCCTAAGTAGTACCTGGGTATTACTTAAATACTCAGGTTCTACGAATTGTTTTTTTATTCAAAAACTACAGCGTTGTCGCATGTTCAACATGCGACACCCCTTAAGTTTTTTTTACCCAGGAAATACATATGTGTCGCATTTTGGATATGCGCTATAGATTACACATATTCAATATGCGATATTGAGCCTAAATAAGGCCCGCGCCCAACGGCCTTGCCATTTCCCAGCCCTTTAGTTCTCCTGCACCCGTGTCGCCCTCGATGCCCACTTCGCCACCCGCGTCTTGTGATCTCCTCCTCTCTTAAAAACGCCCGTTTTGGTCACTCCTAGCCCCGCGGAACACTCCTTTTCTGTGGTTTCACTGATTGGCACTGTCCTAGCCGCCCCCGCGTCTCAACAGGGCTAATCCCTTATTGCGAACAATTGAACTTGGTAAAACATTTTCTTTAGTTATTATTTGTATCATATGCATATTATTTTCATTTCTCGAATGTATGACGTTTGCTTGTACGTTGTGTCACGTATTAGGTTAGAATGGAGCAGTTGTATTGTATGTGTCATTTGAGTAGTACAATCATGTGCGGATCGTCAACCAACGTAAGGGGGTTTGTGTTGACTGCTAATATGACGTTCGATGAGATCTTGGTTTACCGTAAGTTCAACTTGGATGTTGAAAGTCAAAAAATCCGATTATTACATCGCATCCCTCGAGGCCCAGGGGAGGAACCGTCATTTTCATCTATTGTCGATGATGATGATGTGCAGGCAGTTCTTGTGTACGCTCGGACCATTGGGAAATCAATGCCTACCGATATTTATGTTGAAGATGTATCTGTGAGCGAAGTCCCCACTGTTATAACTAACAAGGGACCGTCTGGAGTCCCGAGCACACAAGCAGCAGTTGTCCGCAGCACGCAACCAAGAAATGTCCCAACCATGGGACCCTACTTTGATATGGATGCGCCTGTAACGCAACCAAGCACGGTTCAGGATTTGAGCTTGAGTGAGCCGTTGATGCGAGAGGTTAACCGGATGGATCGGGATTTCATCCCTTGGGGGACCGATGATGACCTGGAAGAAGGTAGCGAAGATGTCGAAGATGATCTGATGGACGAGGAGATCCCAGCTGATGAACTAAGCACGCATACTATTACACCCCGTATACCCTTTTTTGGGGTTAGAGGGTCAAATACTCGTTCAACATATGAAGACGGCATTCGAAGCAAGTCTAGACTTGATGGTGTTGCTGACGAAATCCGCAAGGGTAGGACGTTCAAATGTAGGGAGGATTTGGTTTACGCTGTGAAGAAGTTCCACATTCTATCACATTATGACTTCATTGTCAAGGAATCCACCAGCTTGATATGGTCGGTTTTTTGTACGCAGAGATCGAATGGTTGTGTTTGGTATTTACGAGGACATTTCAGAAAATTTGATGGACTGTGGGTGATCTCCAAGGTTGTTGGGGCACACACTTGTATAAACCCAACAGTTAATCAGGATCACCCTCAGTTGGACTACAAATTCATGTCCAAATCAATGCTAACTCTTGTTAGGGATGACCCTAATGTTCGTGTATCAAGTTGTAGAGCTCACATCCACGAGATGTACAACTACTGGGTTACAAAGAAAAGAGCTTGGGATGCTCGAAGGTTGTCCATCGGAATCGTATTTGGTGACTGGAAGAAGTCATACGCTGAAATGCCTTTTCTTTTGCATGCAATGAAGGCTGCTATTCCAGGGACTGAAATTGATATTGAATACAGCGACCATCCTGATCCTCGGAAACCTCTCTGCCGCAGATTTGAACGATGCTTTTGGGTATTTGTCCTTCGATTGAAGCATTCAAATATTGTCGGCCTCTGATTAGTGTTGACGGGACACATTTGTACGGGAAGTACAAACAAAAACTGCTCATTGCTTGCGGTGTTGACGGGGATAAACATATTATTCCCCTTGCATTCAGGATCGTCGACGAGGAATCCGCTCCGTCATGGAAGTGGTTTCTTTCGTTGGTACGTGTAAGGGTAATCGGCATGTGAGCTGGACCAATATGTATCATCTCTGACAGGCATTCTGGTATAAAAGCCGCTATGAAAGATGCTGACGTGGATTTATTAGAACCCTTTGCATATTGGTGGTTTTGTACGAGGCACGTCGCGAACAACTTCAATAGCGTCTTTAAAAATGGCTCCATGAAAGCTCTGGTGCAAGCCGCAACATTACAGACGACACCTAGGAAGTTCGCGTACTTCATGAGGAAATTGCAAGAGCGGAATAATGGAGCAGGTACATGGTTTTCGACTCATGATTGTCGTCGTGAGCAATGGACCTTGGCCTATGACAGTGGGTATAGGTTTGGTCAGATGACTACAAATCTAAGCGAAAGCTACAATGCAGTTCTTAAAGATGCCCATTGCTTGCCAATCTCTGCGTTAATTGAGAAGACCTTTTATAATTGTGTGTCATACTTCATTCAACATGCTAAAGAAGCAAGCGTAGCCATTGCTGCTGGTCGAAATTTCACGCATTACGCATCCACAGAGTTGACCCGTTGGACTGCAGCTGCGAATGGACACACAGTAACTCAGGTACAAGTACAACCAGAAATATTATTCGAGGTGTCTACCAGGGCTCGACGGACGTCTACTGGTATTCGCGGGCACAAACAGTACACGGTAAATTTGCTACAAAGGAAATGCACTTGCAATAAGTGGCAAATATTTCGTAGCCCATGTTCCCACGCCATTGCAGTCATTTCAAAGCGTCGGGATGAAGTGGATTCCTATGTTGGAGAGTGGTACACCTGGGAGAACCAGTTGAAGGTTTATGGAGGGTAATTTTTTCCCATCGGTGATCGTGAAACATGGGCTCCCTTCGAATATCCTGAGTTACGTCCGGACCCAAAGCGTAAACGCGGTAAAGGTCGTCCACGTACAACAAGAATACATAATGAGATGGATGTTAGAGATGTGATTCGGTAAAATACTTGTTCCTTTTGTGGGATATTGGGTCACACACACCGTGGATGTCCCAACAAAACTGCAAGGGATTCTCAAGCATCCACATCAAAGCGCCGACGACGACCAGGAATAAGAATAAATGTGAAAATTATGGTGGCATAGGTCACAACCGACGTAAATGTCCAAGTTCGAGTAAGTGTGCTTCCCTCGTATATTATTAATTTTCATTGTATGTGGTAGTTGTGGTAAAACTTGTTGCTTTTGTCGGATATTGTTGTTTTTTACATTGTATTGTCTAACATTGAATATTGTAATTTTCAGATGGATCCCGGCCCAATTGATCCTTCAGTTTTGCACCTTCAGGAGCGACATCGTTCACGTCGAGTTTGGGCTGGCGATGTAAGTAATTTTAATTTCTTCCTTCCTTCAATTTTTTTCCTAACAAACTTCTTGTAGGAATCTTCGTGGTTGCGTTGCCGACGACGAGAGACCCATGTACGTCGGATCCCTTTGGATGACCGGCTACTGCCTTACGTAGTCGAAGCAGGATTTGGATGCATTTCAGAGCTCGAGTTCATTACCCTGGATTGGCATCTGGTGACAGCATTAGTTGAACGGTGGAGACCCGAGACACACACATTCCACATGCCTAGTGGGGAGATTACTATCACCTTGTAGGATGTAGCATTAATCATGGGGCTGCGAATTGATGGGCCTGCGGTTACTGGGGAGACAACACCTGGAGCGACATGGGCAGATACATGCGAGGAATTGTTGGACGTTAGGCCACTGCCCGCAGACATCGTTGGCAGCAGGGTGTCAGCAAGCTGGCTGTCCACCAATTTTGTAGAGTTGCCTGAAGATGCAGACGAGCTGGTAGTACAGAGACACGCTCGAGTCTACATTTTGCAGTTGCTTGGTGATAACCAGCCAAATGACCAAGGTAAAGGTATCAATTGGTCGTTGCGACCTCGATCACTCGGCTAAGTCAATCAAGAAAAATAGACCACCAAGATAGATAAAATCAATCAAAAATGTGATAGCGGTCTCGCTATTAGATTAACCTGGTATAGCGACTAGGGTCGAACACAAGGAGCACGGGTTGGCCTCTCGGCCTACGAAGTAGTCAAAAAGAGAAATAAAATAAAAGAAGAAAATATTTTTGGTGGTTTTTTAATTATTTAATATTTTTTTGGATTTTTAATGTGTTAAGAAAATAAGAAAAGCAAATAAACACACACTTCAACAATTTATTAAAAGTACTAAAAGTCAACCAAAAATTCAAATAAAAATATTTTTATGTGTTTTATAATTTTTAGTGTTTTTGCTGAATTTTTGAGAATTTTTTGATATTTATTTAATTTTCTAAAAATCATAAAGTAGCTAAAACAGTAGGTACTGTCCAGCCGAGCTAAAAGGGCCTAGATAAAATATCTAAAGGCCCCAAATTAGCTGGGAGGTAATTTTCCTGTAAAGAGAATAAAACAAGGAAAATTTAGGCACCTATTTTATTGTTTTTGGATTTTTAATTGATTTACTAGAATTTCTATAACTTTTTGAGTGTTTTTCAATTTTTAGTAGTTTTCAGTAATGAAAAATAGCCAAAATTTGCTAGAAAATCAAACACAACAAAATAAACAGTAGACAATTTTTTTGTAATTTTTAGACACTATTTAATTTTTTTTTTGTGATTTTTAAAGTTAGACAGTGAAGAAAACAATTGTTTTTGAATTTTAAAAATATCAAATGAAAACAAAAATGTCCTAAAAAATCCTCGAAAATTTTACACTATGGCAGGAGCCATGTGTCCAATTTTCGTTGGATTTGAAGGTAATATGCTATTTTTTTCAAAAATAAAGAAGTGGCATTGTGCACAGGGACCAAAGTGCAAATACCCAAGAGTCTGGGGGGTCTGGTGCAATTAACCCAGCGAAACACGTGCTACGCGCGTGTCTGGGGCACTCAGGGACCCATATGTAAGAAAAATAAGTTCCAAGGGCTTATTGGTAACAGGTACCAAAAGTCCAGGGACCTATTCGCAAAATACCCAAAAAAATCACGCACATGTTCAAATGTATCACGCACAGGGGTATAAATGCAAATAGTTAAAAACTTTCATTCATTAATGAACAACCAGAACTGCAGGGCCTATATTGCGAATAAACCAGAAAATCACGTGTCGATGCACGTGTCATACAATGCACAGGGGCATATTCGCAAATAAATGCAAGTACCAGGGTCTCTATGCAATTATACCAAAAACTAAATAACTAAACTAACTAATTACAGGACTAAAGACGAAATGAAATAAACAAGAGGGCCTAAGGGTAAATTACCCTTTATTAATGCGGACCGCAGGATGGACGCCACGTGGAGGGATCGACGGTGGGGATCGGCTGGCGCTCCGACACTGGGGTCCTCGAAGTGATCCGACGCTCGGGGTTCAGCCACGTGGTGTGATCAACGGTCGTAGCTGTCTGTGGCTAACCCACGAGCATTGGGCGGCTGGGATCGGTCCTCCTCAGATCTGACGGTGAAGGCGGCTCCGGGAAAGGACGGTCCAGATAAGAACTGGAGCAGGAGGGCTGATCGAACGGCGTCTGAAGGTCGAGGAAGAACAGGTGGCCGACGAGGTTCGCCGGCCTCGTGCGTGCGCTCCTGACCTCCCCTGCTGCGCCTGAGGATCGGAGAAGCTCCGGCGTGGCGCTGTGCAGCTGCTGGTGTCCTCCGATGACCCAGCCGAGCTCTGTAGAGCCCCGACGAGGTCGGCGGAGGCGGACCTGCTGGCTCAATATCGAAGGACCTCAGATGGCCTTCATTCAACCTGCAAAACAATCCAGGAGACTCGCGGGTCGAGGGCAAACTGCCTCGACCCGGTTAGGCAGAGTGACGGTGAACGATGGGGCGCTGTGGGCGAGCTCCGGCGAAGGGGGGACGGTGGAGCTCGAATCCCAGCTCCTGTGCGAGCTGGGTTGGATGGGGATGTGGAGAAGGTGCGCGGGAAGACGGCGAAGGCTATGGCGATGCCCGATGATTGAATGGTGGTCGGAATCGATAGGAATCGACGATGGACGGCGGCAGAGCGATTTAGGGGTAACTAGAAATTACGGAAAAAGAAAGGCTAACGGAGCTACCTGGGTGGCTGAAGGGGCTGTGGGTGAGCTTGCGCAGCTCTGGGTCTTTGCCTCACGGAGCACCAACGTCCGAGGCTCGATGCTCCTGCTGGTGGCGGAGCAAGGCGGCGATGCTCGCCGGATCAGTGGCCACGCTCCCTCTCCTCGCTTCGACAGCACCGGACGCGAGCTGTCACTCTCACGCACACACTGGAGCTCACTGGGGGTGGAATCAAATGACCAAAGATGCGATTTGAGGTGGCGGAGCTCGAGCTAAATATGGGTGCGGGTCCGGCTAGAAGAGGTCGGGTAGGGTGATCGAGCGCGCGGATCCCGATGTGGATACCCCGGTGAGGGTCTCGGATGTAGCATTAAGGAGTCGGACCCGGGGTTTAGGTGGTAGGCGATTGGGTTTAGCGTGGAAAAATCTGAGAAGATGGGTACCCGCTAAGGACCCGTGTGAAGTGGTCTTGGGGGGGGGGTAGTTGACCTGGCGATCAACAATCCCTAGGGCCAATGAGAAAAGGCCACGTGGCTGGATTTTGAAATTAAAATTAAGGGTAGCAAATGGTCGATTTAGTGAAAACTCAAAACAAGAAATATTTTTATTTTATTTTTTTTCTATTTTTAGTTATTTTTAATAATTTTTTCGAAATAAAAATAAGGTATATACATAATATGTTATATATAGGTATATGTACACTATATAGGGTTTTTAATTTTTGATTTTTTAATTATTATTTTGATGCAATTTTATTCCTATTTTATATTTTATTTATTTTCATTACAAAATAATGAATAAAAAGATATTTTTATTTTATTTTAATTATTTATATACAAAGGTGAAATAAATACATATATACATTCATATACATGGTATCTTTATAATATATTTTTGTGTTTTTAATTTTGTTATTTTTATTTTGTTTTTGTTTTACTTGTTTTTATTTTGTTTATTTACACTATATAATATAGAATATTTACAAAAATTTTAGAAATTAATTTTATTTATTTATAAGGTTAAATAAATATAAAGGTGGTTCTATGTACATGATGACTATACAAGAGGTGTTTTTGTTTTCTTTTTAATTTTTAAATTTTTATTTTGATTTTATATTTATAAATATATATGAATATTTACAAGCCTATTTTCGTGAGGAAAATACTTTTATTTTATTTACATATATATTTACACACATGAGCCCCTATCTCCCTCTACTTTGGCTTCTATGCGGTCAGGCCCATGCTGAGCCCTCCCTTGGGTTAGGTTGCTCAATATTTATTCTAAATATTTCCCTCTTTTTCTTTTTAATCTTTATTCTTTTATTTTTGCACAAAAACATGCTAATTATAGATTTTTACACAATGCATGCTTTTGGTAATTATTTGTGTTTACACATATCTACATGCATTTGCAAATGTTTTTGTAGCTAAAATATAAGAATAAAGAGTGATGAATGAGTATTCATCACTTGGTGGAGTCCTATTCACGAACAAGTCAGGCTCGTTGGTATCACTTATCGCTCTACCACATCTGCATGATTTCGAGTACTCTGAGACACTTAGCTGGGTGTGTTTAGCAGCAGATATGGCGACCGAAGAGATTAGAGGCTCGGTCATACTCCTTCAGCTATGGGCATGGGAGCATTTCCCCCACATTGCGCCAGTTGTGAGGGACGGCAGAGAATGGTACGGGCGCCCGTTAGGAGTCCGCTGGGCAACGGCGTTTGCCCATCGTAGACAGCCTACACACGTGGTTAGACCTTACAGGGATGCTTTTGACATGCAATCACCAGAGCAGGTAATTTTACATTCACAAATATTTCCTATATCTACAAAAAAATACTAATCGTAATACAATTTTCGCATTCAGGTATTTTGGACTCCATATACCGATGAGATCCGCGCCCATCTCCCTGCCAACTCTCTTGAAGGCGGACGCATTTGGAGAGCGGAAGTGCCGTTGATATACTTCCATATTGTGGAGTATTACTACCCAGATCGTTTCATGAGACAATTTGGGGGTCTTCAAGATATTCCAAGTCGTTGCTCCACCTTTCAAGAACTCCATGCAACCGATTTGAGGGAGAAAGTGCATGTAGATTGGAGGGCAAAACACAGCTTGCATAGTGCCCGCTGGGATGAGCGGGAAGTTAGAATTGTTCGCATCGATCGGTCCAGAGGGATATTCGCGACGCCCGCATACGAGCAATGGTATCGGACCATAACTCGAAGATTCGTCGGACGTTTAGGTGCAACTCTGGCAAGCAACGTAAGTGCTCGAACTAGAAGTTTGTGGTAAATTAATTAAGAAAACTGCTACAAATTTACATCTACGTTTTTTCCTTGGATGCAGCTCGCTTTGTGGAGCCGTGTGTACGACATTGGACACGAGGAATGCCGCGAGATTGCGGCACAAGCGAAGGCGGAAATGACGGAGTGGCTGTCATTACAATTTGCAGATGCGGTCACGTTACATGACGAGCGTGCTGATGTGGCTAGGGAGGAGGCAAGGCGAGGAAGGGAAAGAGGACGGGGAAGAGGAAGACGTCGAGGTAGGGCGCGCGAACAAGTGGCGAAACCCATGGACTATGAAGAAGCCGCTGCGGAAGATGATAACCTTGCGCAAGGAGAATTTTTCACACCTGCCACCGAGCGACCACGGGAGGACTTACCAACGCCTCAGGCACCGTTGAGGCATGGATTGGACGCCAGCCAGATACGACCAACTTACTGCACACTAACACCGCCGTCGATGCCAACCTTCGAGGAAGATGTCCCAGGGCCCTCTCAAATCCACATGATAGACGAGGCGAACCGCCTGTTACCGTTCCATCCTCCTGATTCTACGATTACATACCAGCGGAGGAAAAAGCGTTGACTTGTAATCATTGTAATTTTTAATATGACGCAAAAATGTAATGTATATTCGTGAACAAGTCTATTTATATTAAATGTTTGGAATGTCTTTTTGGATCATACATCTTTGAATGCGTGAATGCGATGTCTATACATCTTTGAATGCGTGAATGCGATGTCTATTTACATTAGAAACATGCAATTGGCATGCTTTTTCAAGGGTTTTTAGAAACATGAAATTCTCTGGCCCAGACCTGGCCAGTCATTTTCGAGGGAAATTCCCTGGAAAGATGTCGCATATTCAAAATGCGTTATCTGTACTGTCTACGGGCTATCAGAACATTGGTCGAGACCAGTCCTTTTCGAGGGAAATTCCCTGGAAAGATGTCGCATATTCAATATGCGTTACCTGTACTCGGCCTCATTTTTTAGGGAAATTCCCTGGAAGGATGTCGCATATTCAACATGCGTTATCTGCTCAGAACATTTCGAGACCAGTCATTTTCAAGGGAAATTCCCTGGAAATATGTCGCATATTATATGCGTTATCTATAGCGCATATCTAAAATGCGACACATACATAGTTCCTGGATAAAAAAAACTGAAGGGGTGTCGCATGTTCAACATGCGACACCTCTGTAGTTTTTGAGTAAAAAAAACATTATGTAGAACCTGGGTATTTAAGTAATTCCCAAGTACTACTTAGGAATTTGACTCCATTACACGCACATGAGTCTGATTCAACAACATACCCCAAACCTTTCTTACAATCATAGGGAATGAATAATCAAAAGATTATATACTCTTCTTATGGTATCAGATTTGTGGTTTATGAAAATTTTAGAAAGAGGCCGCTGGAATCAAGAGCATGCTACTTCATTTGATTGTTGGCACACAACAAAATTTCCACCCAGGATCACCTCGAAAAATTGAAAATCACTTCTGTGAGTAGATGTCACATTTGCAAACATGACCTGGAAGATTACATGCATCTATTCAATGATTGTGAAATAATTAGAGATATTTTCAATTCATGTGGTTTGGAACCAATGTTCCGGGATGTCTTGGATATGATTACTGTGAACACGATGATAAATTTGAGTACTGAGGAATGACATTTACTTTACTTCAAAATTACGATATAGTGGTTAATTTGAAAAGGTCGATGTCTCCTCATTTATGACAACATACCTATCTGTTGGAGTATTTGGTTATGCGCCTTTTATACCTATTTTCTAACGCTATCAACAAGCACAAATTAATCCTTGAAGCAATGTTCATTTGTAATACTAGTTTCGAAAGTGTGGCTGGGGATATATGGAATAATCACTTGAATTTTGATATTAATGCAATTTCTCTACTCAGTGAATCTCCTTTTTCATTTTTAACATGCTTTGGGTTTTAAATTAATTTTTCTATAGGACCTCTGGTGTTTGTTGGTTCTCCACACTCGGGTAGGCGCACGTTCTCTAGGCTATGGTGCCAGATCTTCGAAACCTATCTAGGGGCTGCGTCGGATGTCTGCATTGTGCCTGATCAGGGCCTTTTTGGTGGCTTTTGTGTGATCCACAATCCGGTATGCTTTCATGGTGGCTTTGTTGTGCATTACATGCGATTTATTTCTTTTTGGGCTATGTTTCTTTGTTAGTCTGTGTGATGATGGGTTCTTTTGCTGGCTTGATATCTGGTTAACATATTTCTGCCCCACATCTGTATGGACCTCCCTCCTCTCACTGTTACAAACTCTATTATTGCTAGCGCAATCAGGATGAATGAATGTGAACCTGTTTATCTAAAAAATTTCTTTGTTGAGCTAAAATATGATGTATATTCCCATGGTCTGTATTTATATTTATATGTTGACTCTTGTTTAACTTCCTTTTTGAAACTAGAATATCCTTGTTACCTATTTCTGTATTTAGTTGTTTAAATTAGTTCCTCAAATAAAAAAGTTCTCGATGAATACCAAAAAATATCTCTAGTAAGAAAACACACTAGTCCTATCATCCAGACCCTTGCATCTAGGGGATGACTTTGACTTGATGTGAATGTTAAAGGGCTTTTTGAGTTCCGGGAGATGAAGACATATTTTTTTTTTGGAAATGAAGTTGGAATATTCTGTTGAAGTCATTCATCAATTTTATGAGAATATCCATTTTTACACTCGAGTAACAATCATGTTTCAACATTCATCCTAACGATCAATCGACTAGTCAGCTGGTATAAAGGAGGGTTTGTATGAGTGCAAGCGTGAGATTATTATGATTTTAGTATTTTTAAGTATTTTGGTGCAATGTATCTAAAAGTGGATTACATACGAGTTAGTGGTGAGTTATATGTAATGCATGCATATTAAAGAGCTGGATTTCACCGCCTTTAACTATTCAAAGTAGGGTGTCAGAAAATTCTCAAGTTCAATATTCGCTCAGATTCAATGCTCGTTAAAAGTTTGATTCAGATTCGGTTCGGAAATAAAAGAACCGAACCTGAACACAAATTTAGGCTCGATTAAGTCGACGAACCGAACCTAAAAATCATAGGTTCGTTCAGATTCGATTCGTTAAAATCTCTATAAACACACACACACACAAATCCTTATCCACATCAAGGGACCTTATTTTGAGACAAGTGGATTTTGTCCCATGATAAGTGAGCTTTGTCTGGAGATAAGTGAATATTTACGAGATAAGTAGGTTTATCTTGGTATAAACAATATCAAAATAAATAGTCATATTTTGGTTACAACATCCACCATTTATATGTCTAGTACTTTTCTTTTCTTTATCCTCAAATAAACAGAATAAGTATAGACCTTATTTATCGCATATCTACACATTATTCCTTATCCTCTGAACGGATATAAGAATATAATATAATTATAATTTTTCAAAGAGATGAATCCTTGTTAATCTAATTTTTTTTCAAAAGATAAAAAAGAGTTAAACAAAGAAAAAATGAATGAATGTTTATTCTCAAACACATATATATTCCTATTTATTTTCTTTTCACTTCCTCTTATTAGAGAATTCTCAAGTTCGTTATTCACTTAGATTCAATTCGATTAGAAAGAGGTTCGATTCAAGTTCGGTTCGAAAATAAACGAACCGAACCTGAACATAAGTTTAGGCTCGATTAAATAAACCAAACATAAAAAATACAGATTCGCTCAAGTTTGATCCGTTTACACCTACCCATAAGGCAATGAAACCATAGAATCATCAATATATAAACTACGAGGCCTTTACGAAGAAAGTTACACTTACAAAACTTTATAATTCTTTCATCTTTTGATCTTACAAGATGCATATGCAATATATGTAATCCATCGCAAAATGCGTGTAGTTATAAAAATATATGCTTGAACGAATTTCCTAACTAGCTAAGCCTTTTAGCAAATAAGAAAGATAATATAAGATGTACCATTTACTAAAATCATTGATGATGCTAATCACTTCTCAAGAAGAAGTGTGTCATATGTTGGGCTCGATTTCAAGGTCTTAGGGAACTTCTCAAGCATCAAAATGAATTGAGAAGAGGGATGGTAGAACTCTACGATCAGGACCCAAATCGACGAAGTTGATGATCCGGCTAGCATCTATCAATACCGAGTTCTTATCAGCAAGTAAAGGCATATCAGACTTGTAACTACATCCGCCTAAATGATCTTCATCACCTGATTAACCCAAAAGTTATTACATGTTAAACTCTTCCTCTATGTCTTAATCCTTAATTACGAGCCTCTTTTTTTAAATGTAATAAAGAGAGTGCTAAACTTTGATTTTTTTAGGTTTAATTTTGCCATTGAAAGGATGTGGGAACTTACATGCATGTATTTGAGACAAACAAATAATATTTGACCCCTCTTTGATACATTTCAAAAATGATGGCCATTATTGTAAATCAAGGAATAGTTGGGACCATTTTTTGTAATTTATGCTATAAATATAATACATGTAAAATAATATTGATAAACATATTTAAATTATTGTACTCTAATATTAGATTATATACATAAATTCTATAATTAGTTGGATATCTTAGTTATATATATAAATTGATTAGGTTATTATATATAATACCACAAAATAAAAGTAATAAAGTGTAGAGTTTCGTGCTCAACCTTTTTATTTCTTTTCAACTATCTTCCCTTATATATGGTAGGAAGTATATATACACTGAAGGTTTTAAAAAATGCACAAAATCGTTTGATGTATAACAGCTTTAGAACATTAAAAATATGTCAATGTAAAATATACAAAGTGAATGCTAACGTTGGACCAATTATTAAAATTTAAAATAATTAAATATTTTTTAAATATAAGTTGTTGCATGTAGCAAATAAAATGCAAGCTAACGAACGAACAAGCAAGCAAGATAATCACCCAAAAGCATCTAAGTACATCAGATATCATATCTCGGTCTCTGCTTTAATCTAGCTAGAGACTACTTATTCATCGAACATAGTATCAACTTATGCCTTCGCACAAGCTTATCAACATGAAGACAATCGATAATTTAGAATTGAATAATATAACATGGAAAGATCCTTTCTGCATCCCTCGATCCAATTAGCAATCCCATCCCACTATATTTCTCATACTTTTCCACTCTTTATTTTCTATTTTCTATAATAAAATTCACATTTTATAGAATTTCAATTGAATATTACTACATGAATGTACTAGACTACTAGGTTTACCCATAATTGAGCTACATCCTCAATAAGCACGTCTCGTCGTTTCCTCTTATTAAAATAGTGATGTAAAAAAGGTACATTGAAAAAATCAATACAAAAAGAATCCAAAAACTAATTGATATTTTCTTAAACATATTCTTTGGAAACGATTATTCTTCCAATAAATTGCAGTATACCGTTTAATTGTTTTGTTTGTAAAATCATAGCTTCATTCATAATTCCAAAATGTACTTTGGGAATTGGGTCGTCTATCGATTTCTTTATTTTTTTCCCTCTCTCGGCCATGTTGTACAACCATGGAAAAGGTCACAAGTTGTACTTTATTTTTCTTTTTATGTTGTAGAGCAAGCTTTGTTCCTATGCCTTTATATTTCTTTTTCGAATCTTTTTGAAAGACATAGATAATAGAATTATCTCTGTTTATTTTTTTAAAAGCCTTTTAGTACTATAATTATAAATGATAGACAACATATCATTTACATGCTAAAATACCATAAAATAATAAAATCATGTAAAAAAAGGAATTTAATTACACACACGACATATGCATTTTACATATTGAACCCTCCATAACGGTGAATTACACACAAAATCTTGAATTGTTCTTGATCATTACATGACATAAATCTGTATTAACTTCCATCTAATTTTTCAGTTAACATTGATGTAATCCGTCAAATTTTTACAGTTTCCCCCTTATCTCTCTCATAGTTTCCAATTATACAACCCTCCTCCCCTCGACTCCTATCTCCTTTCCGCCTCAAGTCCCACTTCCGACACTTCCTCGAATCCCATACATCTCCCATCCTCATGAATTCCCCCAATTCTCTTCCGCTGCTCTCATCATACAAAGTCATCACCTTGTCGAGAAGGTGCTCCCTATCCCATCCAGTCGCCAATGCGACCGTGAGGAGTTCCATGGCTTGGAATCAAATGGACTTTCATGTGAAAAGCTTGTACAGATTTGGGGCATGTTTACGATTTTTGACATGTTAGTTGATTTTTTTCTTCATTATGAGCATTCATACACAATACGATACAAGATGTGGCTGATGCAATTATATGAGCACATGACCATATTACCATATTGCATTGCCAATCAAACTCTGAAAGTTACAAGACATTACTACATTGTATCAAAAATGATGATAAAAAATTTGCATATCTTGAATCATGCAAACTTAGGGTGTTCACATAATTACCAATTGTATGATCGGTGGATTCAGTAAACCCTCGAGAATGAAGTTACTGGGATTGAAATTTCATGTACACCTCTGAAGGAGCAAATTTCAGATTTAATTTAATGCATGCACATGTTTAATTTAGGCATTGTATGCCTTCATTATAATGGATCTCAGAATTAACAGTTGTAGCATGTTGGAGAGGGCGAAGATAAAGGAGTTGGTGGTGCTGCAGGGATGCATCGTGGGTGTTTGATGTTTGTAAACTCTTGCAGATCCCTCGAGGAGTCGCCCGAAACTCACCTATAGAGGTGCATCCCACTCTTTTTCCAGAAGAGGGCAACGATGCTGCAGAATGGTGATATGTTGGGGAGGGAGGAGCGAAGGCAACATGGAGGGAGGTGGCGATGACATGGATCATGTAGCACCATAAACATAGTTCCACATCTACTAATTGCAAAGTGTGGTAGTATCTTATAAGTAGTGGGGGGCTGTACTTAGACAACTTGAGCTTAAGTATTTTAGGCTATGTTCATGGGCTCCAGTTGGGCTCAAAAACAATAAATTGTCTGTACTAACACTCCCTGATGATGGACTAGGTCTAGTACTCGGTATATTACAGATGGTATCAATACAGATTCCCCTCTAATAGTGGAAAGGGATACTCAGAGGTGGAGCCATTCTTACCATAGAGTTACAGAGAAAGGGTAGTTCAAGAGGTGAAGCCACCATCATTACTGGAAATAGGTCATGGATCATTCTGCAATGAGGATGTTGAGAATATAAGTGAGGGTGATTGTTGCACCCCAAACATAGTACCGCATCTAGTAATCACAAAGTATGGTAGTAGCTTATAAGTAGTGGGGCTACTAATAGACAACCTAGGCTTAATCATTTTGGGATGTGGTTGAAGGCTCCAACTGGGCCCATGTCCACCAAGTTGTTTGAGACAGTAATCCCGATAACAAACGATAGGGCTCGAGACGTTACATATCAGGGGCAGAGAGGACGAGTGTCGTGGGAGGAGGAGACGTTAAGGGAGGAAGGAGATGCTATATGAGGAAGGGAGAGGAGATGTGTTATGAAAGAGGGGAAATGTGATTTAGGGGATGAATCCTAAATCATAGGATTATGTTTGGTTAGATCAACCCAATACAATGATTGAGGTAATGGATGAAATTAATGGAGGGCCTGCGTGTAAATGGAAGTCAATATCTAAGATTCTGTGCAACGTGTTAATATTAAATTATACAAGCTTATCCATGTAAAAATATTTTAAAAATAAGATAATCCTCTTTTATGTACTGTGATTCTATTTTTGAAAGAGAGTCGTTATTGTGGTCATCCCCACATTAATTTTTTTTGAATCATGTGGATTGTTTGATTAAAAATTGAATAACTTCTGTTGACAGAATCCACATTTTTAGGTAGACGATTTAGATTATTTAATTTCTTCTACCATATCTTGTATACTAAGTTTTGATCTACTCGTTCATTGTGTGTCTTTTCTCACGGCTTCCCCACGTAAATAATAGAACATGGAAATGTTCCATTGCCAGCAACTCAAAATCAAATCAAATCGAACTCCATTCTCTCCCGCTTCTCTCTCGCTATGCAAATCTCCTCCATCTCCCCATCCCCGCACCTCCACCCCTCTCCCTCCCCATCCTCCGATCCCCTCCTCCCATGGCTCCGGTAAGCTCGTCGACGCCCAACAAGCTCCCCTTTCCCCCCTTCGCCACCTCTCATGCTTGGCGCATTTGCACTCAGATCCATTGGAGACGCTCTGGTGGAGTTCAAGAAGAATCCCGCTGACTCCTCCGCCCTCACGCGCTACACCGACATTCTGCGAGACTGTCTCGATAAATTTTCCGAGGATCGCCGGTATCGCAACGACCGCAGGCTCGCCGAGGTCCTGGGGCAGTATGTAAGTTAAAGAAACCCTAGGATTGAACAGCGCTGTTTGTGGCTTGGCTTGCTCTCCGTCAAACTTGGAATGCCTTCGGATTTAGCTACCATTTTGATGACGATTAGGTGCTTAGAATGCTGAGAATTTGGGAGGTTTCTGCTGGACAGCTTAAAAAAAAGGTTGACACTTGCCCTCCTATATTTAAGCTTAAGGTCTTCCATCAGAGGAAAAAAAGCCTTGGAGCGGGGCTCCGTCTCCATTCCTTCTCACTTCTTCAATCTAGCTGCCTCATCCGAGTATTGACTTCTCTCTATCCAAAACGATAGGACTGCAAGAAAAGGAGAATAGATAGTGGGATAGTCAAATATCGATGTCATCCACGATGGTCAAGAGATCTGAGTATGCGGGTATGTGGATAGTAAAATAGGATGGAAGAAGACAACAATAGTAAATAAGCTAGGCAACAGATGGCAGAGGCCCTCCTTATAATATCTACGAGGTAATGTACTCTACGAGTTTTTGGCAACTACTATCTTCTTATTAGTTGGACAATATTGGAATGGGCATAGAAAGATGTATTGATGTACCAGATCGGCTAATGTTCCCAGGTTGATGCAACATATTCCACCGGTTGATTGGAAACTTGATTATTGGTATATTGATCGGTCCAACACATATTGAAATAGGAGCCGGTTCGATAGGAAACTTTTGAAATCACATTCAATCCTCAAGGAGGGAAAACTTGAGACGGGCCGAGTCAGACTTGAAACCACTCCCCGAAGCAAGATGGAGGTCAAGGCTCTGTCTAGTATAGGCTCAGTAGCCACCCCAATATATATTTTGTAGCCGGAGGTAGTCGATGACTCGTATGCTTATCACAGTCATTCACCCTCGTTGGAAAGAAAGTCCCATTGGTTATGGAGACACAAGCCCGTCCGGCCCTGGTTTGAGTCCATTTTCTCTTCGATGATCCAATTCATCGAGGGCTTGCAACCTCTTCAAGCGGGTGGTCAACTATGAGGGAGAGGCTTGATTAACACGCTGGGATAGAGTCCTTGTTAAGATAGATGATTAAATAAGAGCTTTCCCAAGCCTTGTAACTCAAAGGTAGCACTGTATTTTTTGAAGTACCTGTTAATCATGTCTTTCATATTGCTCTACTGTCCGAGAGGAAGGGTAATGCAGTAGATGTAGGAGTTGGAGTTGCCATTTACTGTGCGGGCTCTTAAGTTGCTCATGCTGATTCAACGTTCTTCATGAAATCTAAAATAAAACAAGGTATTCTCAGTAATGGTGAGTGTCGACGATCTAATCATGGTATGGGATGATGTCAGGAATAAGGATGCAAACCGATTGATATAGATGCAATATGGGTCTTATCATATCTATATCTGTCTTCAAAGTCGGAAACAAAGAGGTTAATGTGGAAAGTGTGGTATCATATTCTTCAAAATGTAAATTATTTTCAAAAACCAAATAACATGAATCCTTGAAATATTCCTCTTCTTTTCTGATTTTGTCCTTCTTTATTGCCATCTTTCCTTCCGGATGATCCCTCACTTCGTTCTTAACTTCTTTTAAACAATTGATGCGGATGTGGAATGTTTATTCACTGCATGGTGTTTGACCTCTTTGCGAAGAGCAGTGTGGTGAGGGAGTTGCATGAGAAGGATGCATTTGAGAGGCTTCTGGAGAAGCTAAGAGAAGGGGGAGTATGGCGGTGAACTTAGGGAGGAGAAGTTTTGAGAGCGAGGATGAGGGGAGAGACGGAGGACAAGTCATAGCTGAGACTTTGCAGGTGACAAGAGGTGTTTAGGAGGACACCGATGGTTTTATGTGCAATTTCACTGGAATATTGGAAACGACTTGTCTTGGATTGATGTAGTGTCTTACCATCTTTTTAAGCGATTGATGATGGGGTAGAGAAGGGGCATATGGTAGTGGATGACCAACAAGTTCGTAAGACCATCACACTTCATCCGAGGAAGTTGTTCCACTTGACCCCTAAACGAACATGTATTTTGTTAAGTACGTCAAGGAAGCCGTGACCTCAACTCTCAACTCCTTTGTTAGGGGAGCCGTGGGTTGAAGTCGCAGCTCCCATGCGAGGAAGCTATAATTTAAAGTCACGACTTTCTCTGCTCCCTGTTTAACCAAGCTACCAAGGCCCTAACTGTCGGTTTCGATCACCATTTCGGTGACCGACCGAAACAGACTCCCATGTGAGGAGCCGTGGGTTGAAGTCACAGTCTCCATGATATAATCCCTCCTGTTCTCCCACATCCCCAAGAGGTTGGCATGGAATTGAATCTAATCAACGTTGATCTTCCCTCAAAGATCTATCGAGTGGAGCTTTGTGTACGTGTTGTACGGGCCTGGGATCCCCTGTACTGCTCTAAACTGCCGTAGGACATGATCTGCAGTATATAACTCAACCAAACAGAAATGGATAAGTGGTACTCTTGCAACATGCATGTCTAACGTTTTTAAGCAGTATAGAGGAAGCATCTGCATCACATCTGACGTGTAAGGCGCCCAAACAACCCAAGTAAATGAACAGAATTATATTAAAACCAGGTGTAACTACTCGTAGTATAACATTATGATAGATTTAGTTTTATACCTTTGAGGCTGTCTGAAGGTCAAATGCGTCACAGTACGGTCGTACCACGTGTGAGCTCAGTACTGGCCTCAAAAATCTGCCCGTCAGTGACATCCTAAGGGGCTCCCCTGCTAATCGGGCCTCCGATGCACAATGGGTGCTATATGGGGAAAATGTTCCCATGCCCACATCTGCAGTAAGTCAAGAGGGACACAAATCTCTATTGCCTCGTCTTTGGATGTGATGCACAACTGTCTGTAAAGGAAAGCTAGAAAAGCAGACTCCTATGAAAACTGTCTGTATACCTCCATGTCTTCGGGCAGTTGGAGGTAAATCAGGGATACCTCGTTTCCCGACTTGTCTAGAAAGACAACCCCTCCTAAAAGCTGTAGTATGTGTGCACGAGTGTGATGTAGAATGGTCTCCTCATCGACAACCTCTGGAAGTATGAAGAAGTGCTCTATAAGCCATGTCATGCGGATACGTGTGCCATCGGTGTTAGACTTCTCAGACCTCACTTCGAAAAGCCTCTCTCAAAGCCCCGACCATCGAGGGGACGATGCGTATCCAATCACAGGATGTCCATCTATCTTCAATCCAAATATATAAGCCACGTCCTGTAAAAAATCGTCATCTCCCATGGCGCATGTGACAAGTATGAGTCTTCCAGTGCCATCTCTCTACCAATGCAGTGATCAAGTGCTAATCAAGTGATATAAAGTCCAGCTGCATCTCCCCAAAAAAACCCACAGTATATACATGGGCACAAGCCGCTCGTTAATGTAGGAATGGTGCAATATGCCCTCTTTACGTCGACACCGCAACCATCTCACAACCTAATGTGCATTCATGAAAGGAAATGCATCAGATAGCAAAATGAAATAACACAACAAATTCTTACGGTGCAATTTTAATAACCACGTACATCTTCCTGCCAAACAGTCATGGATCTATGAGAGCACTGTAGATGAAGACCATATCGATCAATGAGCCTCGGCTCCATCTGCAACATTTTGCAAATAATTAAATGCTTAAATTATTCTAAGGAGTAAATGTAAATTAAATACTTTAATAATAGATTAAAAAACAATAAATAAAAGACCGCAAGTAATAATAAATAAACAACCTCTACTTGTACGGTTTGGACATTTTCTCCTATTGTGGCCACTTTCCCCACACAACCATACTTGTTTGTACTTAATGGAGCATGCCTACTATGCCGACGATTATGACCAAGTTGACGACAAGTCCCACATTGCTGTTGGACGAGATCCTCATAGATATCCATCTCATTGTGAATCCGTTTTGATTTGTGTTGGCCCTTGGATCGTATTCTTGTTGGATATGGAATTATTTTCTCTGTTGTAAAATTTGACCATGTTTTCCTATCACCAATGGGGTAGAAGACACCTTCATAGATGCGAAGTTGGCACTGACATGTGTACCACATGCCCATTTATGTGTTAAAATAGCATGCATGGGAGCACGCGATTTTGTGAACTTGTCATTTCTGACAAGTGCAAGACAAGTCACTGACTAGGGTTGAATGTTTCCTTCCGCTCCTTAGGCCAAACTGTGTCATTTGTTGCCCTGTGATCACCTCATATAAATGTAAGGATCACCACTGATTCAAGTGATTCGGTGACTATTGCTCCTATCCATCCACCTCTTTAACATGTCCACCATGTATTTGGTGAATCGATTACCACGAGCCAGATGAGCCATTGTCTCGTTGTGACATTCGTAAAAATATTGAATGAAATTGTAGTATGTCTTCTGTATCAATATCGTAATTGGGAGAGATCTTGCATCTTTTAATACTGCGTTATAACTTTCGGATAAGTTAGATGTCATGTACCTGAAACAATGGCCATCATCAAAACTCAAAGTCCATTGATCTTTGGGGCAGCTGTACGTATCAAACAAATGCAATGTATTCTCATCCATCTCCTTCAACTTGTCCATGTAAGCAGTCCACTTTCTATGTGAATAAGCCTTCTCAACCCTCATCACCAAGCTCTTTATTGCTTGGTTTTTCATAGCATCATTGAATTTACTAGCAACGTGACGTAGGAAGAAACAACAATACACGTAAAGAGGTTGAAGCTGTACTTCTAGGCGACGCATGACAGAACGAATTCCAGGTGCACGGTCTGATATGACACAAATTGGACCAATACGATCCCTGAAAACATGAAGCCGAACTCTCTCAAAAAATCAAGTCCAACTATCTTCATCCTCGTTTATGAAGGCAAAGGCTAGAGATAGGTTGTGGTTTGCTGCATCGACACCACATGCAATGGGCACCTTTGGCTTGTACCTACCATTCATATGAGTACCATCGGCATTAATAACATGCCTACATTGTCTCCATGCACTAATACATTGATTAAATGCTCAGAATGCCCACGTGAAAACCTTTTCGTGCCCATCAACTAGATCGCCATAGAGATTTGTCACGGTACCAAGGATTGATGTCTTCAATGCATGAAATAAATACGGTAATTCGTTCTATGATTCAATTCAGTCACCGTATACTGTCTCCTAGCATCCCATATCCTCCTACTACTCACCATGTACCCGTAGTCATCAGAAATAGATTGCTGCAAGTATGAAACCTTCACGACTGGTGATATATTAATTTGATTCAGAAATTTATGTACCATGAAGTTGCAATCAAGCTGAGAGTGATCTTGATTTGCTATATGATGCAAACAAGCATGTAGTGCATCCACTTTGGATATTACAAGGAGGCCATCAAGTGTACGACAATATCCACACAACCACCACAGGCATCCCCAGCTCCTCTCGCTACAATAAAATAACCCATACATGACGGTCGGATTCTTGCACATCAAAATTGTAGTGGTGGTTTATGTGAAACAATTTATGGGAATAAACCAAGTCTTCTTTCGACTTGAAGGTCCTCCAATTCCTTAACTCGTCTGAAATAGCTAGTCCATTTTGAAAGTCCACCACGTCATCACCATTTTTGATATAGCCATCACCGTCACGTGTGACGTAGAAAGGAATGCCAGACTCAACACGCATTGTTTGGTTCTCATCGTTCGGCAATTCATCGTCGCCATTTTCCATTTCATATGTGGGCTGTCCTTCATCATATGATCAATTTCGGGATCGTGGTCCTCCTCTATAGTGGAGATGGGATCATCTAGGATGGGTCCCAAAGATTGAGGAAAATATATTGATGTTGTCATCTCCACAGGAGTTGGAGATACATGAGGAGGTTCACGGGCCTTGGTAGAAGTAGACCGTGTCACATTGGGTGTATGAAATACAGAATGCGTTCTTGGAACTGTAGCCGCATATTGGCGTACCAATATACGATCTCGTGTGCATATGAGGTCAATAAATAGATCTGGTCGGTATGAGCCTCCCATCATCTCAACATACTTCAAAATATCGTCAACATCACCATCATACTCGACATCAACAAAAAATGTATCATTGTTCTCCAACATCCTATGAAATACATGAAGTTCTGCACCATTGGTGATATCGACACGAAATGATGTTGCAATCATCTTGACCCATTCATTAAATAACAAACCCATCTCGATTCTTATGGGTTTCACCTGACCTCCCTCGTATCTGACTTCTTTGCCATCCCTGACTACCTTCCCACCAACATGGCACACACACATTACTTCTATGACTTCAACTCTCTTCAAAGAAGGAGAACAATTAACATTACACACAAAGAATACACTACTTCAAATACACTACACGTAACAATACACACTAGCATGTGACTCACATAAAGTATAAATAAAAAATACAATTGCAAATAAATGTGATTAGGGTATACTTGCAGTGGAGGAAGACAACAACACCAATGGATGAGGAGCCTCCTACGAGAGCGGCCACAACAGATAGTGGCAATTAGGGCTGGCTATTGAGTCACGGCTCGATGAGCCAAGCTCGGACTCGGCTCGATAAGTGCTCGTGAGCTTGACTCTTAGGTTATTGAGTTGAGCTCGGGCCGGATTTTTGGGTTCGATAGCTTAATGAGCCGAGCCGAGCCCTGCTCGGCTCGATAACTCAACAAGGAGGTCGATAAGGAATATATATATATATATTCTATTTGTGAAACTGCAATGATGATTATTTTTATTTGTATTAGTTTTGCAACATTGTGAATGGTGGTCTATGTGTTTATGTGGTTTATGTAACAACAATGTTGGGTGGACTATGTTGCAGACTTGGACTTTCTACACTTTATCTATGTTAATCTAAGTTATAATTAGATAATTAGTGTTTTTTCCTTTTTATTAGCAAATATAATGTTACAATATATATTATAATTTAACTTTTGTATACAACTTGGATAGTGGCCTATTGGTAAGGAAGACAGTCTTCAAAGAAGAGTATGTGTGCTCGAGCCTAGACAACAACACTTTTCCACAAAGAAGGAGAACATGTTCTTGCTGGGGACGAAAAGATGCTAGGGGTGTTCCTGTCTCATTGCATGGCCCGCGAGGCGGAAGGGTGGTGGTAGGGGTGTTCCTGTCTCATTGCATGACGGTCGAGGCGGTGAACAACGTTCTCGTGGAGCTTCTGGGGAGCCAGTTCTCAGGGGACATGTTCTTGCTGGGGACGAAAAGATGCTGCGTTAGGGATCTTTCAAAGGATCAGCGTTTCCGCTTGCTACACGCCAGGCCTCAGGGAGGCATCGTTTGGAGGGATTTGCGTTTTGCAGATGGAGCATGCTCGGAGCTGGAGGTCTGTGTGGCTGAGGTCAGAGGGGTCCCTTTCCTGTCAAGATCCGTCCATTGTCTTCGACGACCTCTGAGGAGGTGGGGTGAAGTGTTGGCCGTCACTAACGACGGCTTATCGCCGGGGGATGATCCCTCTTCCACGAAGGTCCTCATGGAGTGCAACAAGGCCTTCCTCGATTGGGCAGTTGGTCAGGTGTTCTTTGAAGAGTTAAACCTGGGAAGGTTCTTCTGTAGAATCGAGTTGTCGGTGGTGGTGCCTCCACCGCCACCCCCTAAGCCGGGCCGGCTGGTTCTTGGGGGGGATGCCGGCAAGAGGGTTGTTTCGTTTTCCGAGGAGAAGCTTCCGCAGTGGGGTTTCGCCTCGGGGATCTCGCTGCAGTTGGGTTCATCTTTGGGGGCAGCGCCATGTTATGATGTTTTCGTAAGGCCTTCACCCGTTCTCGTACGTGATGCCCATCCTCTCGCATGGAATCGGTGCATGGTAGCCGCCCTTGGGGATGTGTGGAGGGACGTGGCAGGTGGTTGGAGTGACGTGGCGGGTAGGTGCACGAGTTTCAGAGGAGATTTGGCCTTCTCGGTTGAGTCGCCAGGCTCCGCCTTCCGGGTTTTATCCCCCGGGTTTGCTTTCCTTGGTCGCGGCGCCAGTCCAACATTCGGATCTGCACGTGATTCGGTAAGTCGGGTAGTCGAACTTGACCCGACCGAGCTTTCTGAAGCGGGTCCTCTTCTGTCTGCGGGTCGGGCGGGGGCTGATCCGGGTGCGGGGGCTGAACCGGGTCCTCTTCTGTCAGCGGTGGACCCGGGCACCTTGGTTCTTTCGTCAACTCAGATCTCCGCCCACTCCTCGGGAAGTTTGCTAGAAGATCCGCGGGCGGAACCTTCTTCTCCTCACGGCGGAGCGACTTCGCAGGATGATTTCTCAGGTGGGGCAGGGGCCGTTGCTGAGGGGGGGCTCGATGATGCTGGTGCAGATGGCGAGTCAACGAGGAGATCTTCCAAACGCTATAGAAAAAGACGCACCTCTCGCTCGACGTCAAGGGAGCACCACTCTTGCTTCACCTTCGAAGAAGCGGTGGCAGAGGCGGCCGGGGTGGTACCTTCATGGGGCTCCAAAAAGGTTTCCAAATGAAAGTTTTAACTTGGAATGTGAGGGGCGTGGGGGATGCGGATAAGAGAAAGATCTTGGGTACCAGATTCATAGAGTGGGGGTGCGACGTCATTCTTCTGCAAGAAACCAAGTTGGCCTCTCTAGATGAGGATGTTTGGCGCTCTTTCGCGGCGGGGGATCTGGATGAGTTCTCCACTTTGCCTGCAAATGGGCATGCAGGAGGTTTGCTTGTTGCTTGGAAATCCTTGGGGTTCTCCCTTGTCTCTACCGTCAAGGGCAACCACTCTATTTCTGTATTGCTTTCCAGGAAGGAGGATTCTGAAACCTTCGTTTTCTCCTGCGCGTACGGCTCTTGTTGTGCGGCTCGTAGAAAGGAGATGTGGGACGAGCTTCGGCAGATCTCGCAGGATACCCCGAACTTGCCATGGCTGATAGGAGGAGATTTCAATGTTACATTGCGTCCTTCTGATAGGCCCCGGTCCAGGGGGGGTCAGACCCGGGTTCGACTGAGTTTGCAGACTTCGTCAATGGCTTGGCTTTGCAAGATATTCCTGCATCGGACGTGAACTTCACTTGGAGGAATTCTTCCTCTAAGTCGTGCATTGACAGGTTCCTCGCGTCGCAGGCTTTTATGTCGTTGTTTCCCCTGGCGTCTGTTCTCTCTAGGCCGCGATCTTTCTCGGATCACACTCCTATCATCTGGGACTCCAAAGTGTCATCTCCTGCGGCAGGGTTCTTTAGGTATGAGAGGTGCTGGCTGTTAGAGGCTAATTTCCGTGAGGTGGTGGCTTCTAGTTGGGAGGAGGAGTGTGAGGGTCGGTCGGCGGTGGTGAGGTTTGGGAAGAAGTTAGCGCGTCTGAGGAGCGCTTTGGCTATGTTCAAAAAAAGGTCGCGGGAGGCTAGGGCGTCAGCAAGGAAGGATGCGGAGGACATCGTTGCGGCAATGGATGCTTTGGAGGGGGTAAGGGACCTCTGCATTGAGGAGGTGGACTCCAGGGCTGCGGCATTGGCCGCGGTGGAAAGGGAAGAAAGAATGAGGGTGGCGGAGTGTCGTCAGAGAGCTAAGATCAAATGGATCAGGGAAGGGGACGCTAACTCGTCCTACTTTCACAGGGTGGCTTCTAACAGGAGGCGGTCAAATTTGATTCACTCCATCTCCTTCGGGGGTAGGGAGGTCGTGGGCGAGGAGGCTTTGGGGGACGAGGTGGCCGCATACTTCAGGGAGTTATCCTCGGTTCGTGCGCCCCGTCGTTGGTACTGGTTGGGGGAGGATACCTCGCAGCTATCGTCCGCGCGTTGTGCGGAGCTGATAAAGGAGATCTCTTTGGAAGAGGTCAAGAGTGCTGTTTGGGATCTCAACAGTGACGCCTCGCCAGGTCCGGATGGTTTCCCAATTGCGTTCTACAAGGACTTCTGGGAGGTGGTGGGGTTGGAAGTTTGGGAGGTGGTATCGGAATTTTGCGGTGGAAACAAGGGTTTTGATAAGATCAATAGGGCTCTCATTGTATTGTTACCTAAGACCTCTTGTCCACATGCTATTGAAGACTTTCGGCTAATCGCGATTTCCAATGCTTTATACTTGATCGTTGCAAAGGTTATGGTGCGGAGGTTAGCGCCGTTGCTTGAAGATTTAATCGAGCCATCGCAGGTTGCTTTCATCCGTGGTCGCCAAATTTCCGATGTTACGGCTCTTGCTTCTGAGATGGTGGAGAGCTGGGTGAGGAGGGGGAAACAGGGGATCCTTTGGAAGGTGGACTTCGCAAAGGCCTATGACTCGTTGGACTGGAACTTTCTATGGAGGGTGCTGCGGGCTCGTAGATTTCCAAATATGTGGATTTCGTGGATGCGACGATGCATTACTACTGCCTCATTCTCTATTATGTTGAATGGTCGTGTCGTAGGCAGTCGGTTTCAACCGAGAAGGGGTGTGCGGCAGGGGTGCCCTTGGCACCCATGTTATTCGTTATTGCGGCGGATGTCCTGCCTAGGATGGCGGCTAGAGTGGTTGCACGCGGCCTCTCCTTGGGTTTCTTCTACAGCTACCGGAACGTTCCTACCCTTCAATATGCGGATGACACTATAGTTTTCATCGAGGGAGGCTTGGAGGAGGTCAGAGGGATGGCGGTGACGTTGAAAATTTTTAGTGAGCTCTCGGGGCTCCTCTTTAATCAATCCAAATCCAAAGTGATTCCTTTCGCATGGGATGCGGGCTCGGCAGCGGCTTGTGGGGAGCTTCTGGGAAGTCTTCCCTCTTCTCTCCCAATCGATTATCTTGGGTTGCCGCTGGGAGCGAGGAGGTCGAGGTTGCATGATTGGCACAAGGTGGTGGACAAGGCGGAAAGGAGGCTAGCGGGGTGGAGTGTGGCGTTGCTCTCTCGGGGAGGCCGACTCGTTCTTATTAGGTCGGTCCTTGCTTCTATCCCTATCTACTTCCTTTCAAACTAGATTATTCCGGTGGGGATTAGGAGGCGCCTCGAGGGCCTCATGCGGAGCTTCCTTTGGGGAAGAAGGGGGCCCTCTTCGCGGGGTCTTCACTTGGTGGCCTGGGAGGAGGTGGCGAAGAGAAAGTGCGATGGTTGTCTTGGCATACGACGGTTGGATTTGGTTAATGATGCGTTGATGCTCAAGTGGGTCAACAGGCTTTGGGGCAGCGCCAACAGCTTCTTTCCTTCCATGTTGCGGGATGTTTTATCTCTTGGGGTGGAGATGTTGCGCGACGTGGATACTCGGCGATCTGGAACCCCCTTCTGGCGGGGGATCACATCGGCAGTTAGGCGCTATTCTCATCTCTTTAAACCTGTGCTTGGGGATGGTAACTCCTTTCTGTTCTGGCGCGACAGTTGGGCGGGGACGAGCTCTCTCGGTGATTCTTTCCCTCGCCTTTGCGCTCTGGCTACAGATTCTCGTGCGACGGTGGCCTCCTCTTGGAGTGGGAACGAGTGGTTCCCTTCTTTTGCTAGCAACCTCTCGGATGAGCGGTTTGAAGACCTCTTGGCTCTCCTCCAGCTTCTTAGGGTTGCGCCCACGCCCTCGAGTGGCAGGGATCATTGGGTTTGGTGCGATGACGTCTTCTCCACAAGGCGGGCGTTCAGGGCCATCTCGCAGCAGCCGACCTCGCAGCAGGACCTCATGTGCAAGGATCTTAGTTGGATGTGGCGTCTGAAGCTCCCGGAGAGGGTTGTATTCTTCCTGTGGCTATTGAGACGCAGGAGGGTGTTGACCCGAGATAGATGTGCGAGGTTTGCTGCGGGAATCGACTCCTTGGACTGTGCGCTGTGTGGTGGCAGTGTGGAGACCTTGGAGCACCTCTTCTTTCTCTGCCCGAACACTGCTACAATTTGGGAGGAGGCCCAAATACCGTGGATTAACGCCTCTTCAGCTTCGTCGTTTTGGGACTCCTTGCGTTCAAATCAAGATAGGGCGAGGAGGGAGCTGCTCCGCCCTTTCGCGTGCATTTGGGCGTTGTGGCTTGGACGGAACACAAAGATTTTCAGGGGTCAAAGGTTTTACAAGGAGAATATTCTCGCGCACGTCTCTTTGTTTGTCAATGACTGGCTGCTACTGTAATGCATTTCTCTTTTTGGGTTTCCTGCGGGATCCGCTCGATCCTAGGCGTATGTAACACTCTCTTCTTCCTTTCCTTCTCCGCCTTTTTAATAAAATTTTGGGGCGATCACCATAGCGTGCATCCCCCGAAGAGCTTTGGCTTAAAAAAACACTTTTCCACAAAAAATGCCTATTTTCCTTAACGTGACTGACTAGGCTCGAGCCTTAATCGAGCCCGAGCTGGCTTGATAAGAGGCTCGAGCTCACCGAGCCCGAGCCAGCTCGGCTGGGCTCGAACGAGCTCGAGCCCAGCTGGGTTTATCGAGCCCGAGCCAAGGCCTGGCTCGGCTCGTTGGGCTCGATAGGCAGCCATAGTGGTGATGGAGGAGATGGTCGGAGTGACGGAGGCCACGGTTTCGGCCAACAACTTCCGAGAGGTGGGGGAGCACGAGCTGGCAGCTGGGAGAGGTGGGGGAGCATGTTCTGTTCGTGTGGGGGTTGGGGAGGGTCACGACCGAGGCTATATTCAAGCCCTAGTCATGACTTCAAACCACGACCTCCTTTCATAGGAGCCGTGACTTCAACCAACGACTCCCTTAATAAAGGAGCCATGAGTTGAGGTCAGGACTTCCTTGCCGTACTTAACAAAGTATATGTTTGTTTGGGGGTCACGTGAAATAACTTTCCACGAGAACCGTCCATGCGAATTTTCCTCCACTTCATCCCGTCAGCAACTTCATTTCTCCCCTTTCACCCTCTCGCTGTTGCTGCCAGATTCGCTCCTCCTCCCCTGCTCTCGCTCTCGTAGACATTCTAGAGATGTCCCTTTTCCCTCTCGGCATCATCGTGTAAATTCAATGTAATATTATTAGTTATATTTGTGCCCCTGCTAAGTCTTGTTTCTAACTTTGTCCCTGGCCATTTACATATGGCCCTTATATTTTCACAAATCCCATAGCTAGTGATATGGGACTAAACAAATACAAAGTTCTACCCAATATTATGCAACTTATTATGTATCTTTTGACAAATTAAAAATGCCCTTTTTGTTTTTTTATGACTATCTGTTCTTCTCTGTATGGGCTATTGATGTTTTAATACCAGGGAGATGCAACACAAGATTTCAACAAGGTGCTCATCCTCATGGAGAATAAGGGGATTGGTATTGAACATTCAATCTTGTATGAAATGGCAGTTCTGTTTTACATTTCTAAAGGCAAGCTGCTTGAAGCACAGCGCACCTATCTACTTGGAATCTCTAGGTTACTCTTCAATGATCTATCCATGCTCTTTTTTTTTAGAAAATGTTATATCTATGCTCTTGTTTGTCATTTCTTTGAATCCTAACACTTTAGTCTGTTTGGCTTATCTTATCAGTTAATAAGCACAAAAACTGAAGCATGTTCTTCGTTCTCATTTTAAACACCTTTCTTTTAATGCTTGGGAACAGGAATGCTCAACCGATAAAATTGCTGAGGGATATGTATGGTTCATTCCTTGAACATTGTACCAGACTTGTCTCGCATTCAACCTCTCCAAAGCAGAAGGTATCCTTGCTCAGTTCGAAGAATATTATTGAGCTGCTAAACAACTAATTCCATATTGCAAAAACTATAGTTTGTCTAATTTACTTTTTCCATTTTTTTAAAAACCTAAGCACACAAGTGAAGTCTTCTTGCTGCTTATCAAAAAAACATACATGTTCAGAAAGTTACATAATTTTGCATGTTCAGAAAGTTACGTAATTTTGGTACTGTTGAATTTCTGTCCAATTATGTTGTACGCTATATTGCACATCAAATCAACTTGATATATCTCCCAATACGAGGCACTCGGAGATTACGATGGGGTGCAACCTTCTCTGTCGCAAATATCAAGAAGATGCATGTGGAGACTGGAGAGGAGCTTCTTGTTTTTCGGGTTTGGGAACCCATTACCGCAACATCCTTTGCTATTGTTGGGCGTATGCGAATATCGCATGGCGCATTGGATTGAGATCGGCGCACAGGGAGACTGTGTGCTTCAAAGGAGTCATACGTGTACCATATTCTGCTGCAGGTGCTGCTTCTTGCGCCACCACTGGCCTAGAGATGCGGCCTGAAGGTCGAGGGTTCCAGGAACCCTAGAAGGTGAGTGAACCATGGAAATTAGGAATTAGGCCACCGGGGACATTTGGGTTCCTGTTGCAATGCTATTGATTGCAACAACTACTCAACAATTTTCTAGGGTTGCAGAAAACCCTATATTTTCTGGAACTTGATGACGATCTTCCGAACTTGAACACACGTCGGACATACGAGTAATCTTCAAGAACAAATAACCAGAATCGAACCTGCTCCGATACCATGTAGAAAGCGACAATGAAGAAGCATAATCAAGGTTGCAAAAGTCGGTAGTCGATACTCAGTGGCCAGGTCACTGACTAAGTATTAATCAATAGTTGGATGACTAATCAGATTTATTCGAGTATTAGTCAGTTTTGAATTTTTTAATTATTTTAAATATATAAATCAATTTAATACATATACTTGAACATGATCACACCTCCTTCGGTGTGCTAGATATTGCTTGAACCTGTACACACCTCATGTGACCTCCTTCTTGCACAACCTGCAAGTAACAATGTTCGGATCCCCACGGTTCGAAAGATACCCATATTGCCATGAAGGATCACTTGATCTCGTCGGCACTTAAAACGGTAAGTCGCTATCGAAAGCAACATTCGCCAGAGTTGTAGCCATCTATATAGCCACAAACTCACATGCTACTAATCAACGAAACACTAAAATTATATATGTACAATAAAACACTCTGATAATCAACAATACCAATAACTATAAAATGACAATGAACTTGTAATAGATACCAATCAATATGTAAAACACTCCCAATAAATTACATTGATATGAAACATGTTGGATATACGTCATATGTGAGATGGGTAAATGGATCTTTCCAAGATCTATTTACCACATCTACCAGTTCTGAGATGTGGAGACTCAGTGAGGGCTATATAATAAGACCCTCACCCTCTATATCTGTTAAGAAAGTGCAATACAACATATGGCCTTTTGAGACCTTCTCCGTGGTTTCATCCCGCTCCTTAGGAAGTAGGATTCCACGTTAAAATCCCATGTTCTACAATGTTTTATTCTTTTCTCTATTATTCGCTTCCGCATTGTATTTTCTAACATGGTATTAGAGCGGGTCGTTCTTGGTTGATTTTGGAGATTTATTCTTGAAGACTTTTTTGTTCAAGATCAGTCAAGTTCGTGTTTCTGTTTTAGGGTTTCTTGATACCCTAATTCGTGTTTTGGTCAAGAGTTGATTCTTCCATTGTTTTTAGAAATTATTATGATGAAGAGTATTATTCTCTTTTGCAATCTTGTCATGTGTAAAAGATCAACAAGAACATTAAGTTTTTTTCTGGAAACCCTAATCTGTTTTTTTGAAGATACATGAAGTCCGTGTTCTATAGGTCTCCAGTTCCAGCCGGATATGGCAGCGCAACTTCCAAACAACGGCAGTGCCACGACCTTCTGCCGTGAGCCACCCAAGCAGTGCCTCCTCCTCCTAGGCAGAGTTTCGATGGCGTAGCCCACTTCTCCAGGCAACAGGCATCGGTAGTCACAGATCCCAAGGATCAACGGCGACCAAGCCACCAGATCTCGCGCAGCCTTCCTGCGGCGGCACATCATCCTCTAGGCGGAGAAACCGGCGGACCATCTTCAGCCGCATCCAATAGGCTGCGGCGGTGACAAACCCTAGCTAGTCGACATCTCCAAGTATCCCCGATTTGCATCCAGGTGGCGCCGAGTTCCCAACTCCCAGGCAACATCTCCACGCGGTGCCTCTGCCGCACCTCCAAGCGGAGGCGATCCCACGTCGACTGCGCCTCCTCCTTGTCATTCTAGCACCGCCACAACTTCTCCAAGCTGCTCTAGCGCAGGCGGCACACCCCAACAGGGGGCGACGATCCTTAGTTTTATGGGTTCACGGGAACCCTAAATAGGGTTAGGCCTAGGGATGAACGCAAATGTGAATATATTCGTATCGGATCCACTATCGTATTCATTTTATACATATTTGACATTCGTATTCGTATTCATTTTAAAATGGAATTTTTAGCCGGCAGACCCTATAATCTTTGCCAATTACCTCTACGACCTTTGAAACAACCTAATTCCCCCCTCGACCCCTTAAACTTGCTAACCCTTGCCCTATAGACCCTATGGTTAACCTCCATCCATTTATCCATTAAAAGTAACATGATTTTGTTATGGTATTTTACATTACACCCATTTTCTTTATCAAATTTACATTAAATGCCCCTCACCCTCCTCACCTCTCTTTCCCCACCCACCACCTCATCGACCTCCAACGGTTGACCTCCAGGTCCTCCCCGACCTCACCCTCCACCTTCCCGACCTCCGCCACCCTGCCCTCCAGGTCCTCTCCGACCTCGCCCTCAACTCCGCCGCCCTTCCCTCCAGGTCCTTCCCGACCTCATCCTCCTTCTCTAGCTTGCCGGCCTCACCCAGGTCCTCCCCGACCTCACCCTCAACATCAGCCACCCTGCCCTCCAGATCCTCCCCGACCTCACCCTCCTCCTCCAGGTTATCGGCCTCACCCTCCAGGTCCTCCCCGACCTCGTCTTCAACCTTTACCACCCTGCCCTCTAGGTCCTCCCCAATCTCGCCTGCAACCTCTGCCGTCCGCCCTCCAGGTCCTCCCCAACCTCACCCTCCTCCAGGTTCCGACCTCACCCTCCAGGTCCTCCTCGACCTCGCACTCCACCTCCGTCGCCCTCCTCTAGGTCCTCCCCAACCTCGCCCTCCACCTCCCTCTAGCCCTCCACCTCCAATTCCTACCGCCGCCTCCCTCCTCCCATTCTTCTGCCCCTAGCGGCCCTCCTCCATTTGCTCCACCCCAGTGACCTCCCGTTGCACCTCCGCCTCTGCCCCCTTCTCCACATCCTTCCCTCACGTATCTACGCCCCTGCCTCCTCCTCCTCCCATTGCTTCATCCAGCTGCCTCTGCCTCCGCCCGTTACACCACCCCCTGCGCTTGGAAGAACAAACAATCGTCGTCGATTTGAAGCACAAGAAGAAGAAACAGACACTGTTGATTTGAAGCACAGGAAGAACAAACATTGTGTAGATCCGTCGCCAGGAAGAATCCGTTATATGTTGTGTGGATTTGAATACGTTTGCTCACAACCGTCGATTTGAATCAACGAAAATAAAGAAGTACCGTCAGATATACCAATGCTCCTCTGGTTAGATTAACCAAAGGCACTGACTCAAGTAAAATAAAATTTAACGGTAGGGTTCGTGGGGTAAGACGAAGCAAGTTTACGGGGTCGTAGAGGTTATTGGCAAAGATTATTGGGTCTGCTAGGTAAAAAATCCCTTTTAAAATGGATGTGGATATGGATATCACTTTGACATTCACTCATATTAGCATTCGTATTCGTATGTTTACTTTCGTACATAAGTATACTAATAGATTTATTTATATCTGTGCGTGACAACATTTTATGATTGCATTCACCATTATTGATATAATTGTTATGACATTACTATATCCGGTATATCTATTTTATGTGTAAACCATCCCAAACATCTATATTTTGGTTAATCTATTAAATTTTTTTATTATTATTCGTATCCGATTCGTATTCGTTTTACATTCGTATTCGTTTTTAAGGATATGGTAACACATTTTCATATCCATCAATATTCGTATCTGCATTCGTATTCGTATTTTAAAATGGATAAGGATATGATCATACCTATATTCATATCCGTATCCGACCATTTTCATCTATAGTTGGACCCATTGGGTTGCGTTAAATTTTTTTTGTTATTGTAAGGGCCTAGACTGAAAGTGAAAAAAAGAGGGACCACAACTCTTAAAAAACTGATAAAAGGCACATATTAAGAAAAGCCGTACACAAAAGAAAAAAAGAACTGAAAAGCTATAAAAAAATTAAAATGACGTATTAAAAATTTTTTGTTTGATTTGCAAAAAAGAGAGAAAAAGCCGAAAAAAAATCAAGATGGACTAAGTGATTCATTGATTCATGTTTTCTCCATTCTCTTGTCTTCTCCCATCTTGTTGATGTCACTGTTTTTTGACAAGTATGGGAGAAAGGAGGAGTATTGTGTAGGGTTATAGATCGTATTCAGATTATCTAGACCATCCAGATTTTCAGACTCTACAATTATTCAAGTTTCAGACTCTGCGGATTGGTTCGGAGTTCAAGTTTGAGGTACTCCATCTTTGAGTGACCCATTTTCTTCGAGTTCTCTAGAGAGACTCCTTTTCATATGTGCACATGTTTGCCATCTTTTGTTCGGGTCCCCATCTTTTATTTTGGTCAGAGTTTTCATGTGATCCATAGGGACTCCAGAGTAGAGATCCCATTCCCTAAGCCATGTGGGCTAGGATTTTCACGTGGTTTGATATGGACTCCAGGGTAGAGATCCCTTCCTTTGAGCCAGTATGGGAGAGACCCAGTTCTCTGACGAGGAGACTTTTTCAGACTCCAGTCTCCAGCGACCGTGGACTCTGATGAGGATGTCTCCACGGCTTTTTCAGTTCGGTCCTTCAGAGATGGAGCAGTTATCTACATGATGTGACAGGCCAGAGTTCTCCAGGTGGAGACTCATTTTCTGTTGTAGTGACTCTGACAGGCGCAGTAGAGCACATGCTCTCCGACGAGGAGATTCAGTTTGACTCATACTCCAACCTGTTTGTTCGTCATCACCTGCATAATATGAGAAGCAATGTCTTTGACAACATCCGATAATTGTGCGCGTTGAGTTGATATTGTCTCCTAGACGAGGTGGAAGAGATGACTGATATCAGGTATTGTCTTGTATTGTGAGTTGTGATTTCTTTCTGTTTATCTAAAATGAGCATTGCATGCTCCAACTTGAGGGGGAGTATTGGAGTATATGCGTCATATGTAAGATGGGTAAACGAATCCTTCCAAGATCCATTTATCACATCCAGTTGTTTAGTCCCACATCTACCAGTTGTGAGATGTGGAGACTCAGTAAGGGCTATATAAGAAGCCCCTCAACCTCTGTATCAGCTGAGAAAGTGCAATGCAACATATGGCCCTTTGAGGTTTTCTCCCGTGGTTTCTTCCTGCTCCTTAGGGAGTATGGTTTCGCGTTAAAATCTCGTGTTCTACAATGTTTTATTCTTTTCTTCAGTGTTCGCTTCTGCATAATATTTTCTTTTTTTTTGAGGCTCAAAAAAGGGGGATACACTCGTTGGTGTTCGCCCCAGCATTATATATTAATAGAAAAGGGAAAAAGGGGGAGAAATACTTACATAGTCAAAGAAGAAGAGATGGGTTTAGAAAGCTTAATCAGAGACGACAAAATCCAGGGTTTAAGGAAGAGACTTGGCCACCATAAAAAGGTCCAAAGAAACTACCGAATACACCAGTCGGATGTAAGTCGAGCACACGAGATAAGAATGTTTTCACGGTAGAAGCGCTGCCCGGAGAAGATAACTTCGTTTCTGCCAAGCCATATGCACCACAACCGCGCGACTGGAGCCAAGAGGTCACACCTCTCCTTGTTCCTGTTGGACCACAGAATCTCGCAGAAGGCGGAGAGGTTGTCCGCTCTCGCCCAAGGCAAATCGTCCCAAATTCCCGAAACCAAGTGGCAGCTGAAGAAGAGGTGGTCGATGGTTTCGTCCTCGTTATTACAAAGGGGGCAGGATGCACCGAAGTTTGGGAAAAAAGTGGCACAACGATCACGAGTCAATAGCCTCCTTCTGCGAAGTAACCAAAGGAAGATGCCTATGCGCTCCGGCAAGCGCAAGCCCCAAAAGAATCCACAATCACGCACTAGAAGAGAGGTCGCAGGAGGTGGAGGAAGGAGCAGAGCCCGGTATGCCTTCCTAGTGGAAAAGGATCCGTCCTTCCATCGCCAATGATCCACCTGCAAATTTAGCGTAGCAACAGTACTAAGAGCCCCCATCATCGAAATGAAGTCATCCACCCGCTGCTAGGAGAAGTTTGCGGAGAAACGAGGGCACCAAGACCCATCCACCCAATATTCAGCCACTGACGCATTCTTATTCGACGCAAGCGCGAACAGTCTTGGAAAACACACCTGGAGAGGACCACTTCCCGATCAATCATCCAGCCAAAACTTGAAAGAGTCCCCCGTCCCCAACATCGGGGTGAAGAGCGAAACGTTCCTATGCAGGGCGGCCATCACGCTTCGCCAGAACGGTGAAGCATGAAACCGCAGTTCACCCCGCTGCAGCCCGAACCAGTCGTTGCCCAAGAACACCCTGAGAACATTGATAAAGAAATTATCTTCCGTCCCCCATAATCTACTCACCCATTTGAGTAAGAGAGCGTCGTTAACCAGATCCAATCTCCGTACACCAAGACCACCAAAGAGTTTAGGCATAGAGACGTCATCCCACGCTACCAGATGCATGGCCCTACCGTTCCCCCCCCTTCCGCCCCCACAAGAAACGACGCATAGATCGCTCAAGCCGCAAGCGAACCCCCGCAGGCATGCGACGAACCGAGAGGAAGTACAAAGGGATAGACGAGAGCATCGATTTCAGAAGGATAAGTCTCCCTCCCCTAGAGAGCAAGGCCGCCCGCCATCCAGCAAGGCGCGTTTCCACCCGCTCAGTAATAACACGCCAATCCCGGGCTCTAGCCCACCCCACCGAAAGGGGTAAACCAAGTTATGTAATCGGAAGCTCACCAGGAGAGGAACCGAGCAACCGATCGCATTCCTTCGCCTCCGCAGGCGACAAGCCTAAAGGCACCACGTTGGATTTGGAGACATTAATTGACAGGCCCGATAATTCACAGAAGAGGTCAAGAGTGGTGGCCATACCGGAAACCTCCGCCGTACCACCCTCGATAAAGCAAATAGTATCGTCGGCGAACTGGATCAATGGGACGCAGACACCCCCCCTACAGAATCCATTAGTAAGCGCAGCGTCAATTACGCGGTTCACCATGCGCGGAAGAACATCGGCGGCCAACACAAAGAGTAGGGGCGCAAGAGGACAACCCTGCTGCACGCCCCTTCTAGGCTGGAAGGAACCACCAAGCGGCCTGCCATTGATCATCACAGAGAGCGAAGTAGTTGAGACGTATCTACGCATCCAAGAGATCCACAAGTTTGGGAAGCCACGTCTGCGGAGAACGGACCACAGGAACCGCCAATCTAGGCAGTCATAAGCCTTAGCAAAATCAATCTTCCATAGTACCCCTTTTTTTTTTCCTTTTTCCACTCCGAAATCACTTTGGAAGCAACGACAATGCAATCCGCGATCTGCCTCCCCTTAATAAACGTGGCCTGAACCGGAGAAATAAGAGTGTCCAACACCCGAGCCAACCGGGTGGCTAAAATTTTAGCCACGATAAGATAAATGCCATTGGAGACGGCGATTGGCCGATAGTCTTCAATACGCTGAGCTGGCAAATTTTTTGGGATCATAACAATATTAGCCCGATTGAGGCGATCAAAACCGAGGTTGCCCGTACAAAAATCGGAAATGACCTCCATGACGTCACCAGCCACAAGCTCCCAGAAGTCGCGATAGAAAGCAACGGAGAATCCATCAGGGCCCGGTGAAGAATCATGATTTAATGCCCACACAGCCGTTTTAGCCTCCTCTTGGGAAATGGGGCGAATAAGAGTCGCGGAATCCGAGTCTGAGATAGAAGAAGCGCCAAGGCCCAGCCAACGCCACCTACGTGGAGAAGAAGACGATGAGAAGCGCCTGAGGTGATCCACAATGGCGCTCCCCATCTCCCTTTCCCCGGAAATGTGAACATCGTTGACGGAGAGGGCCCGCATCATGTTGAAACGCTTCCTATTGCTCGCCACACGGTGAAAGAAAGCGGTATTCGCGTCGCCCTCTTTAAGCCATTTTAGCCGCGAGCGCTGTCGCCATTCAATTGTTCTTTTCTTGTCCTCATCCTGCACCCGAGCTTAAGCGGAATCACGCTCCCGAAGTTCATCATGCGTGAGATCATGCACATTTTCCAATGAGTCAATTTGCAAAATAGTTTCCTCCGCCTCCGCGCGTAAAGCAATACGCGCCTGCCTAGAGTTCCTCTTGAACTCCGCAAGCACTCTCCGTAGCGAAGCAAGCTTTTGATCAAGTTTATAGGCCACGGAGCCCGAGACGGGAACATGAGTCCAATGGTCCTGAACGACCTCCTTGAAGTTGGGTTCCAACAACCAACATTTGTTGTATCTAAAAAGTCCCCGAGGTCGAAGACCCTCACCAGAATCCCAGATGATGGGAGAATGGTCTGAAAAAGATCTTGGGCGAGAAGCAACAGTACAAAGGGGGAAAGACTCCAACAACTTCCCATTAGCCAATAAACGATCAATTCTGGAGCGAGATGAGTTTTTCCGCCACGTGTAAGAGATGTCGTTAGGGACCAAACTATCCAGCGCAAGATCATCAATTATTTTAATAAAATCCTGGGAACCCGGGTCATGGCCACCCCTGTCGCGAGGCCGATCAGATGAATGAATGGTTACGTTGAAATCTCCTCCCAAGAGCCAAGGGAGGTCCTCAAATAAAGTAGCCGCGCCACGAATATCCTCCCATAATTCCTTTCTCAAGATATGACACGTTGGGGCGTAAATACAAGAGATAACCATCGAGTCAGAGGAATCCGCCCGATTCAAAACAACGAAGATCATATGTCAGCCCACAAGCATCGAAGTAAAAGAGAACATTTGAAATCGCCATGCCACGAGAAAGCCCCCCGCCGAGCCCACAACATTCACCACGCGAAATTCATCGAAAGAGCCAGCGCCAAAAGAACGCCACGTGATATCATCGACATCTCGCAACTTAGTTTCTTGGATGAGAGCAACGTCACAACACCATTCAGAGAGCCGCGAACCCAAGGAACGACGCTTGACCGAATCCCCCAGGCCTCTGATGTTCCGTGAGAGAACCTTCATTAAAAACCTCCGTCGTTTCCCCCAAGGCCACATAGGCCCGCAGCATCCGCCACAGCCTCCCGCAGAGACGCACAAGAGTGAGTCACCACAGGTTCATGCGTAGAAAAATTGTGCCTCCTGTAAGTCCTCCCAAAACGACTGGAAGAAGGTCCCTCCTCGTCGCAGAAGATCTGGGAACCCGTTGGAAGAAGGGAGGAAGAGAAGTCGCCAGGCAAATCCGAAGAAGCCCGCACCGGTGTTTGAGGAGTAGCCAATAGCAAAGACTCGCTTCCTGAGCCTTCTTGGACACGCAAATCGTCACGTTGGAATCGGGGCAAAACCGTAGCAGAGGTGGGCGAGAATGCCCGAATATTCGGGTGGTAGACCCGTGGCCAAGATCCGAACATGACGGGTCCGCCAACCCGCATGTTCAGGAGATCCGCAGTGGGACTCGAGAAACCAACAAACCTTGCGGGAGCTGACCCGATTTGACGAGAGAGAAACACCGAATCGACCTCGGGCGACCCTAAATCAGGGGAACCAGAATTTGCAGGCGGTTGGCGCGGGGACCGAAGAGTCGCCTCGAAGGTTCTATCCACGTCAGCCAAAATGAGGGACGCTTGGGAATAATCAGCAACACTCTCCACGTGGCAAGGCAAAGTCGAAGCGTCGCACTCCCGACCCGAGGCAACTGTACCGTCCACCAGTGCCGAGGCAACCCGATCGTCTGCCGGGATAACCGCCGACGAAGGGAGGATGATGGAGTGCTCGAGCTTGAAGCGCCATCGCCCAATCTTGAGGTACCCGAAGAAAGTTTTGCCAGGCGCATCACAGAGAAAAGCCGTGCTACACTCGAGAAGAACCCTAGTTATCTTCCAATCCGCCTCCGGAGCAAGGCCGTCGTCGATGATTGCCAAAATCTCCCCCAACGGCGAAACGCCTTGGAGAGACAGGGAACCGTACGAGAGAGAAAAGGAACACCAGTAATAGCCGCGACGCAGACCTCGGTGGAAATAGCGGGGCCATCCGCCACCCGAGTCCTCCAAACAACGTCGTCGTTAGAACCAGCGAACAACAGCCTATCCCGTTGCTCCGGGGACAGGCCACGCACACAGCAATGAGAAGAGTCCAAGAGGAATAGGTCCCCAAAGAAGAGAGGTCCCAGGAGAGCTCCCACATGCGCCCTCACAGCCTCCCAGTTGACGTTGCACCGCTGTGCCACCCCAATAGCCACCATGCGCCTTGTCACGTCCAAAACCTCCTTCCCGCGCACGGACGCCACATGCGAGGCCTCCCCATGCACATTCACACGTAGCATGACCTCCTCGAAAGTCGCACCAGGCTTCGCCGCCGCCGCCCCCGTCGAAGCAGAAGTTGCACCGACAGCCACCAGCGCTTCACCACCAACCACCAGCGTTTCACCCTCGCCAGTAGGGGATCGAGGATTCGACTCCGCACCATTCACCATAAGACCCGCATCGGAAGAGCCATCGCGCAACGAGCAGCAGCGAGGATCCACCACCTGAGCGTAAGAACGAACCTCCCTCCAAGCGACATGACCGGAACGAGAACCATGCAAAGCACGCACCTTGAAGGAAGAGGAGACCACCCCAGTTTGCAGCTGGCGGCGATCACGAAGAAGCCAACAAGAAGCGCGACGGTGCCCCGGCTTCCCGCATGCAAAGCACCTCGGCGGAAGAGGACAGCGAGAAGCCAGATGTCCCCTCTCCCCACAACGGAAATAACGCTTCGCAGGCTTCTTGTGTGAAACCTGCATCCACTCGCCCTCCGCAGAACTCCTCGCGATAGCACCGCTTCCTCTCCCAGCTTCAACCTCGACGTGAGAGAGCACCCCCTTCCCTTTTGCAGCAGCCTCATCGAAGGTGACGATGCCAGTCACATCGCACTTCGCACTCCCTTCGCGCTTTGCACTCCCTTCGCCCTTCACACTCCCTTCGCGCTTCGCACTCCCTTCGCCCTTCGCACTCCCTTCGCCCTTCGCACTTCCTTCGCCCATCGCTCCTCTTTTCCGTCTCCCCGCATAATATTTTCTAACAAAACAATTGTATGTTTTCATAGTTTATATCTTAACTTTTACCACTTAACCTAAAAGTTAAATTTAAATTTCATATCCCATGACTAGTTATCCCACATAATATTTTCTCCGGTTAGCGGTAAATATGAACACCAGTTTTCATATAAAATACGCATCCCAAGAGTAGTTTCCATATCAAATATGAGTAGGTTCAATGGAAAGCTTAGAACACTTATGAATTTTATTACATAATCTAATCCAAAATGAGTAGGTTCAGTAGATGAGAAAAGATGAAGCAGAGAACAATAGCTCTTAACAATTGATCAATGACAATAGGTAAAACAACAATAAATAACAAAAGATGAAGCATACGAAGGTACATAGCAATAACTCTCAACAGTAGATGATTGTGGTAAGCAACAAAATGGTATAAAAAATTGGAGTGCAAAAAAATCTAACGGGTACCTCGGTTCTTGTTCTTGGTGGAAGGATGGGGAGTTGGGAAGGAGGGGAGAGCATATCGGAGGACTGATGCACAGCACAGAGGAGTTGTCGCAATGTTGCTGGCGACACACAGGAAGGGGCGACGATGATATCCGAGGGTGATGGAAGGGGTTTTCTAGTAGGCGGAGTGACTCAAAGGATTTTCGTGTGCGATGAGTTTTGGAGGAATAAGGGTTACTGGAGCATAATAAACCCTAAACCCCCAAATCCGGTCTTTAGGCTTGGGGTGCCTTTTTTCAGATCCAAAAATCCTATGTAAAACATGGTTGTACTTGGCCGATTAACCAAATTAGGCGACCGACTAATCGGGTCTGCCTGAGTAACAAATGATTTGGTCTATAGTCGAATTGGTACTGTGGAGAAGAGAGACAGAATGGGATATCTATTCCATAGGGCTAGGGTCTCTTATATAGAGAGAAAACCCTAGAGAGTACAAGAGGAAAAATACATAAATACCCCTGAGGGGTTACGGAACCCGAAGGGTTAAAGGTTATGGAACCCGAAGGGTCAAGGGTTACGGAACCCGAAAGGTCAAGGGTTACGGAACCCGAAAGGTTACAAAAGTAATATAATAATTCTAACACTCCCCCTCAAGTTGGAGCATATCTGTCGATCATGTCCAACTTGGATACTAAGTACATTAGACGCTTCCTTGGAAGAGCCTTTGTGAGGATGTCTGCAAGTTGAAGTTCAGTGGAGATGTGTGGAGTGCTGATTCGTCCTTCTCGTACCGCATCACGAATAAAATGGCAATCAACTTCAATGTGTTTTGTCCGCTCATGGAAAACTGGATTGGTGGCGATGTATGTGGCAGACTTGTTGTCACAGTATAAGGGTACATGAGTGGCGACTGACATGCCAAGTTCTGTTAGGAAAGAAACAAGCCATGTGATCTCACATGTGGCCTGAGCCATTGCCCTGTATTCTGCTTCCGCACTAGATCTGGATACCACTGTCTGCTTCTTGCTTCGCCAAGTGACAAGGTTATCCCCAACAAACATGGCGTATCCTGTAGTGGATCGGCGGTCCTCAGGAGAGCTAGCATAGTCAGAATCTGTATAGGCGGAGATATTATTGTGTCCATTCACCCCATAGAAAAGTCTACATTCGGGAGATTCCTTCAAATATCGAAGGATCAAAAGAACATCCTGCCAGTGACTGTAAAGAGGCTTCTCCATATATTGACTGGCTCTGCTCACAACATATGATATGTCCGGCCTAGTAACAATGAGATAGAGTAATTTTCCCACTAAGCTTCTGTATCGTGTTGCATCCTCAAATGCTGGATCAGTAGATGCTGAATATTTTCTCACTTCTGCAGGATGCCAGATGGCTTGCATCCAAGAAGTCCTTCCTCAGTCAGAATATCGAGGCAATACTTTCTCTGTGAAAGATGGAGCCCCTCTGTAGTGCGTATTACTTCGATGCCAAGAAAATAACGAAGTTGGCCGAGATCTTTCGTGACAAAGATCGTATGGAGGAAGGCCTTGGTCTCCTGAATACCATCTACATTATCTCCTGTGATAACCATATCATCAACATAGACAACAAGGATGATCGTGCCAGTAGACCGTCGTCTAACAAAGACAGAGTAGTTAGATATTGTCCTCTGAAAACCAAGTGTGTTGATCTCCGTAGTGAGCCTGTCAAACCATGCCCTTGGGCTCTGCTTCAGGCCATAAATGGCCTTGCGTAGTCGGTATACATGCTCCCCCTCGACTACATACCTTGGCGGTTGCATCATGTAGACCTCCTCCTCAAGATCACCATAAAGAAAGGCGTTCTTCACATCAAGTTGATAAATGGGCCAAGCCTTGTTGGCAGCAACAAAGAGAATGGTACGTATCGACCCCATTCTGGCAACGGGCGAGAAGGTCTCAAAATAATCAACTCCAAAGGTTTTTGTGAAACCTTTGGCAACAAGTCTGGCTTTCAACCTGTCAATAGAACCATCAGGCGACTGTTTGGTCGTGAAAACTCATCGACAAGCCACATGGCGAACTCCCGGGGGGCACGGCACAAGATCCCACGTACCCTGGGAGGTAAGTGCATCCATCTCCTCATCCATCGCCTGTCGCCAACCTTGATCTTGCATTGCATTGAAATGATCTTTTGGAATGGTAATAACATTAAGAGCATCTGCAAATCTCTTGTCACAGCTAGATAAACCATCTGTAGAAGTAAAATGTGACATGGGGTGATACTTGCTTGCGTAGAGCTATAGGGAGCTCCCCAGGTACATCCGGAACAACAGTGGTGGGAGCACTCGAAGTGGTCATATCATCTTCCATAAAAGGGACAAGCAAAGGTACAGACACTGGTGTAGAAGGTATAGAGGTACGCTGGAGAGTATAGACGATTGGCGGAGGAGGGAGGTCCAGAGGAATGTCACAAACAGTCTGTGTGAAATAACTTGTTTGCTCAAAGAAGGTGACATCAGCAGATACATAGTATCGACGTCCAACAGGATCATAGCAGCGATAGCCTTTCTAGGTACGTGAGTACCCAACAAAGACACATTTGATGGCACGAGAGGATAATTTGTCAGCTGCATGAAAGTTATGGACAAAGGCAATACAACCAAAAATTCGCAGAGATATAGGAAAAGGAGACTCGGTAGGATAAAGTAAGGAAAATGGAGTTGCCCCTTTGAGAACTGATGAAGGAACACGGTTGATGAGATACACTGCAGTAAGGATAGCATCTCCCCAATATTCTTTAGGAACACTCATTTGACTAAGAAGAGATCTGGCAACATTTAGCAAGTGTCGGAGTTTCCTCTCAGCTATACCATTCTGTTGTGAGGTATATGGACATGGTGTTTGGTGAACAGTTCCCTGGGATGCAAAGAAAGGGGTCAAGTCATGTTGGGTTAACTCAAGAGCATTGTCGGTACGAATGATCTTAACAATGCTAGAAAAGTAAGTTGTAACATATTGAAAGAAATTTCTGACAATTTGATTAATCTCCGAACGCTCCTTTATTAGATAGACCCAAGAAGATCGACTATAATCATCAACAAAAACTATAAAGTAGCGATGGCCACTTAATGTGCGGATCGGACAAGGTCCCCAAACATCACAATGAACAAGATGAAAAGCAGCAGTACTACGAGACTCAGTACGAACAGGAAACGAAGTTCGATGGTGTTTCCCGAACTCACATGACTCGCACTGAAAGGGCTTCAGAGAAGAGAGTTCAGGAAACATCATGGAGATGGCCTTGGCAGAGGGATGCCCAAGGCGCATATGCCATAGGAGTGGATCTTCGGAGATAGATGCGGCACCAAAAAAATTGGAGTCTGAGGGTATGTCAAGGTAATATAGGCCGTTCTTCTCATGAGCCCCACCAAAAATCTGCCTCGTCCGAATGTCCTGAAAATAACAACAAGACTCATCAAATATCACACGACAATGAAGCTCAACACAAAGCTTGTGAACTGACAACAAGCTAAGAGGAAAATCAGGAGCACAATGAACCCTCGAAAGTCGGAGTTTGGAAGAGAATTCCATAGTTCCGACAGTAGTAATCTGTGATTGAGTCCCATTAGCAACACGAACTGACTTCACAGAGGTAGATGGTATGGAAGAGGTGAGCAAACTACCTTCTCCAGTGAGATGAGTAGAGGCGCCGGAATCAATAATCCAAGCTGGAGTAGGAGTGATAGCAAAGTTGGCTATTGTACCTGAAGGAGTGGCCAGAGCAGCAGTTGTAGTGTTACTAGTGGTGGTAGGCCCTGGAGTCTGAAGGATCTGCATTAGGCGGGAGTAATCTGCATCAGTAAGATGAACAGTCTTGCCACTGGAGGTAGGCGATGCTTCTTCCACATCATAGGCATCCTCATAAGCATTATTGGTGTGATAAGAAGGTACGTCAAACTTCTGCCATCATCGTTCAGTCGGGTGGTTCCACCTACCACAGTGAGTGCATGGGGCAGTAGAGTCTCGCCCACGACCACGACCAAAGTCACGAGCTCGTCCAGATTCCCGTCCACGACCACGACTTGGATCGCGACCGCGTCCTCCTCGCAAGCCGTATCTGCCTCCTCGCCCAGATGAGACGATGTGAGCAAAGTTCTCCGTTGAAGGTAAGACAGGAGGTCGGGCAATGGATGTCTCGAGCTCCTCAAGTCGGCCAAAGATGGCCTTCATTGTTGGTAGTGTGTCTGATATAAGAAATTGCTCCTTCGCTGCATGGTACCTAGAATGCATGCCATCAAGGAAGCGGTATACCTGCCAGTCAGAACGCTCTTGTATCTGTTTGGTGCAACATGAGGGCTGCAATATTGCAAGCTCCTCATACAGACTGGATAGATGCCTGTAGTACTCGATGAGGGTGGAATCACCCTGAGATGCCGACCAGATTCGCTTGTAAATATCTGCAAGGCGTGACTTTGTCTTCTTCTGGGAGTATGTTTGCTCGAGATCCTCCCACATTTCCTTGGCCGTATTTTTGTAAAGAAGATTTGAGGCAATATGAGCCTCAAGACTGTTGGTCATCCAGTTGATAACCAAATAGTTGTCAGTCTGCCAGTTGTCGCTACTCTTTGTCCTTTTCATCTAAAGGATCTTTAGTCAAAATGTAGAGTTTCCTTTGACCACCAATGAACACCATAAAAGATCGAGACCAGAGCACGTAATTTTCTGTGCCATTGAGTTTGATAGTAGTGCCTTGTGCTATAATATTCGTAGCCAAGGGTTTTGTCTCGGTAGAAAAAGGCGCCATGGTGGTCTTAAAATAGAAAGACGATCCTGCGATCAACTAAGGATGCATATAAGAGCTAAAAAATGCCCTAAAACTCACGTTTGCCCTTGAAGAAGGGCTGAAAACCCCCAATGGACAGCATATCTGGACTCTTTGGAGGGTTGTTGTGGGGATAACGACCTTCGTAGGAGGTCCTGAAAGCTTAGGGTAGCGCTAGCGGGAGGGCTGCTGCACTGGAGGCGATTGGAGGGCCTTGCGCGGGGCCCTAATTCAGGGAAGAGGGCCCGCGCATGCTTTTACGAGGCTTGAAGGTGGCGGTGGGGATTTCAGGTTAGAACCCCGATCTAGGACCGTTGCTCTGATACCATGTGGAGAAGAGAGACAGAATGGGATATCTATTCCATAGGGCTAGGGTCTCTTATATAGAGAGAAAACCCTAGAGAGTATAAGAGGAAAAATATATAAATACCCTTGAGGGGTTACGAAACCCGAAGGGTTAAAGGTTATGGAACCCGAAGGGTCAAGGGTTACGGAACTTGAAGGGTCACAGAGGGTTACGGAACTCGAAAGGTTACAAAAGTAATATAATAATTCTAACAGGTACCATACCCATCGGATTAATCGGATCGACTAATCAGGTTAATCGGTCGATTTTTACAACTATGAGCATAATAATTAGAGATAAAGATAAACAACCATGAATAATGCGGATTGGCTGTAGACAACCATGTAGGAAACAATTGGTAATTCATGGGGGGATTGTGGCGACATGGAACATAGATCTTTTTAACTTGGAGGATGAGGTCATCTTCGTGCGATCAGTTTCGGTTGTTCTAGTCAGCATATAGGACTAGTCCTGGTTTGTGCTGACCTCGGTGTATGACATTGCGAGGACCTCTCCGAATCCGGTGCTTTGGGCGGAGCTGCGGGAAATTAGAGCAATGTTCTCGAAACTGGCTTAGATTGTGGGTGGTGACTTCAATGTCACATTGTACACGGAGGACAAGTCGGGTGATAGAGGGGTGCAGGATCCCGAGTCTGCGTTATTTTCTGAGGTGGTTGAGGAGCTTGTCTTGGAGGTTCTAGATGCGACAAATTATGGATACATATGGAGGAGCTCCTCCTCACGCTCACGGATTGATCATTTTTTGCTATCAGTTAAGGTCGTAGAGGTGTTCAGCTTGGCGATTGTTTTTTCTCTACCTGGGTCAAGATCAGGCATTCATTTTTGTGCTTGGACACGTTCAACGGAAGAGGGAAGTCATCCTATTTCATGTTTGAATGATGCTGGATGTTAGAGGAGGGTTTTCGTTAGTTGGTTAAGTCCTTTTAGACTAAGACGGTGGTCGAGGGTACGATTATTGTAAATTTGTAAGATTTGCTTTGAAGCTGGCTGCTTTGCAACACTGGTTGGTTGCTTTAGGGATGGATTCTCATGATGCGCGGGAGTCGAGGAGGAATCGGGCTCAGGGTGAGATGATGGATTTGGATTAGCTAGAGAACATTAAGGACTTGGATGTAGGGATGGGCATTGGGCTAGGCCGGACCAGCCCTGCCCGAAGCCCGACCCATCCCAAGCCCAATATAGCATTGGGCTGGGCCTGGGCCTAAAATATCGGTCCAAAATTACTTTGGGCAGGGCTTGGGCTTGACATGGCCCAACCCGACTCGGCCCGAGGCCCGACCTGTTCATGAGCCCGGGGAGCGGCCCGAAAGAGGCCTGAGGAGTGGCCTGAGACCCGACCTTTGCCCTAACCGGCTAAGTTAGGAATCATGTTGTGCCGCTTGTGCACTCATACCCCCTACCTCCCATAGTCGCCCACTTCCAATCGCGATCCCCCTTCCCCTTCCTATACCTAGGCTCGACCTCCCCGACTCCCCCGTGCATCCGTGCAACGTGCTCCTCCAATGCTCCACCCCTCGCTGGCCCCTTGCGCCTATACCCCCTCCCTCCCACAGTCCGACTCCCAACTGCGATCCCCCTTTTGCTGTTTCGCCTTAAGTTCCTTCCCCTAGTGCTATGCATCGACGCGTCATCGACGACTTGGCGACCTCCCCGGCTCCCTCGTGTAGCCGTGCACCACTGATCCTCCCCCTCCTCAAGGCTCCTTCCCAGTTTCCATCTCGCCCGCCCGCACACCCCCTCCACCTTGCCACTTGCGGTTGCGACCCCTTCCAGGCTTCCAGAATCGAGCTCAGGTTGCTAAGGTATATGGTTGTCGAAGAACTGGAATTTAAATATGTGATGGAGTTTATTTAACTATTGTTTTTCACTAGGATTGCAAATGAATATTTGAATAATCACTAGAATGCTACTGATTTCGATTATCATTTGCACTAATAGTCTAATTAATAAATTTAGATATCGGAAGCACGACCACAAGAACAATCCACAAATCCAGATCCTGCTATCCTTAATGTTGAAATTCAGAGTGAAGAATACGTAGAAACCAATACGCTTGTTTCACGGAAGCGAGAAAGACAATTTAAATCATTGGTTTGGGAACATTTGACAAGAGTTGAATTTTGTATTTCATAGTTTTTTGTTGTTGAATGAAAGGTGCTTGCAGACTTGCTGTTGTGCATGAATTAAGGTGAGGTTGTTACCACGCTTTCGAAAAGAGCGAGAATATATCTCAGATTTACAACTCTAGCTTCTAGGTAGATGTTATTCATTTTTTTCTATAGGTTCTTGCTCTTCAGCTCTAATTTTATTTAAACTAAAATCTTGGATATGCAATTCTTGCAGGTGGATGTCGTACATGATCTCCTGGATTTCTTTTAACTCAATCTCTTCCTATAACACATACAGGTCAATTTCTTATGCATACTCAACACAAATTCTAATATGTGGGTAGTTTCCTATGCTTAGTTTTTTTCGGGTGGATCCCTCTCCTGTGGACTGTAAGTTTGTTATCATGTAATGTTGCTTCACAGATTACCTTCACACATTATTTTGTAAAAATACAAGGCCTACATTCAATTGAACCACCAATACCTGCTAACGATGAAAAAATAATGCTTGCTAATATGGAGCTGAACCATGTTCTAGGGTATTTCTGGCTAGAAATCATCCATGTAGTCACATTTCTTGAAGTGGGAAAGGATTGGTTGTTGTAAGGATGGATTGATGGTAATTAGTCATGACGAGCCCATGATATGTTACTGTAGGCCCGCAGAACATGCCGAAGCTTGGGCCGGGCCTGAGCTTGGGCTGAACAACACCAGGTTGCGGGCCTTGGCCCGACCCAAGGCCTGAAATATTTAGATGGGCTTGGGCATGGGCCCTCCAGGACCCGGCCCAGCCCGACACATGCCCATCCCTACCTGGATGATGATGAAGTGGTGAATTGTGGAGTGGTACAGAAGATCCTCTAGGAGGAGGATAGGAACGAGGAGTTGAAGTGGAGGCAGAGATTGCGACAGAAGTAGGTGAAGGACACTAATACTAGATTCTTCCATGCCGTGGCGAATGACAATCAGAGGAAAAATTTGATCCACTCAGTCGAGATTGGGGGTGAGGTATTTCATGAGGTTGCAGGGGCAGTGACGTTATACTTCAGTTACACGAGCATGAGATTGCCTGCATTGTGGGGTAAGATGGCTGGGGCTGGGGGTGAGTCACGTTGCGATCAGTGATTCGGAGTCTCTGACGAGGCCGTTCAGTCCACATGAGGTTCGTGAGACGATTTTTGAGTTGAATCCGGACGAGTACCCTGATCCGAATGGTCTTCGATTTCTTTTTCAGGGAGTTTTGGGAGTTGATGCAGATGACGTAATGGCGTGGTAGCGGAGTTCGCAGAGGGAAACTTTGGCTTCGATCGACTCAATCGATCTTTCGTATTTTTGTTGCTTAAGAAGGATGTTGCCACACGAGTGGAGGATTACCGCCGATTGGTCTCTCGAATGCGATTTATTTGATTGTGGCCAAACTTTTAGCTAACCGACTGAAGAACGTGCTGAACTCGATCCTATCGTCAGCTAAGAGCGCTTTTTTGCTTGGCAGGCAACTTATAGGCAACGTGGTTTTGGCATCGGAAATTGTTGCGGACTGGTGTCGAAAAAAGATTAAGGGGTTGCTGTGGAAGGTTGATTTCTCGAAGGCATATGGCAATGAGGATTGGCAGTTCTTGTGGGCTTCCTTAAAAAGAAAGGGCTTCACGGATAAATGGATTGCATGGATGAAAAGGTTTATTACGACTACGTCTTGCATTGTTTTAGTGAATGTTCATCCAAAGGGTGGGTACTTCCAGCTGCAACGCGGGGTTCGTCAGGGCTGCCCCTTGGTGCTTCTTCTCTTTGTTCTGGCAGCTAATGCTTTATCTATCGTGATTGATCGTGCGATGGTGGGTGGTTTATGTCGTGGTTACTCGAGAGAGGGCATCTCGGTTCCCATTCTCCAAATGTAGATGACACGATCCTGTTTACGAAGGGTGGATCTGAGAGCTGCAAGGGTTTGTCTGTGGTACTTGACTTGTTTGGAACGGTGTTTGGCTTGAGGCTTAACATGGATACGTCATAATTCGTTCAGTTCAGGCTGGAGGAGGTGGAGATTGGTTTATGTGCTGGGTGGTTACGCACCCCATGCAAGGAGTTGCCGATGCGGTATCTTGATGTGCCTTCGTTGGTGGGGAAGATGCGTATGGCGTACTGGCTATCGGCGACTGAGAAGATGGAGCAAAGGCTCGCTGGATGGAAATCTGTTTGCTTGTCTAGAGATGACAGATTGATGCTATTATGATGGGTGTTGTTTGCTATCCCTATTTTCTTCCTATCTACCAGGGTGCTGCCCACAGGTGTGAGGAAGAGACTTGAGAGCATCATGCATCGGTTCTTTTGGTTGTCTTTCAGGTGTTCGACCGGAATGCCATTAGTGGATTGGGAGTCCATCTCTTGGCCGAAGGAGGATGGTGGCCTTGGAATTCATAGCTTGTAGGAGATGAACAAGGCTTTGCTTAGCAAGTGGGTCGCTCGTATTTGGAGAGATTGTGGCAGGTTGGTGCGTTGTCTGGTCAGAAAGATCTACGGTACTGGCTCCTCCATGACTGACGCCGTGGATCTTGGGCATGCTCCGTCTTATTTCTAACGCGAGGCTTGCAGTGTAGTGCGTTCTTTCTTGAGGTATGTTATTGGGGACGGTATTAGTTTTAGGTTTTAGTTAGATGATTGGAGTGAACGCGTGGTTATGGTTGTGAGGTTCCCGTGCCTGATGGTGTTGGTTGTTGATCAAGATGACAGATATGTGAGATGGGCACTCTATCTTCCATTGGTTTAGTTATTAGCTTTTCAGACCATCATATGGAGGATCTTTTGGAGATGTTTGCAGAGTTGGATGATGTGATTGAGACCACAGAGGGGCAGGACTGTTGCATCTGGATTGATGGTTTATTTTTTGTTCGTAAGGCCTACAAGCTCTTAAAGGGCCTGGTGATTTTTGACCCCATGGGTGCATTGCGAATTGCAGACGGATCTGGAAGTGGAAAGTTACGACGAGGGGTGAAGGTATTATTGTGGCTGTTCAAGAGGGGAAGATGATGCCTGGGGACAGACTTGCTCGACTCATTCGGGATTTTGAAACCATTTGCTCTCGGTGCCAGGAGGTGATGGAGGATGTGGATCATCTGTTCTTCAAATGTGGGAGCTCTTTGAAGGCGTGGGAACTGTTTGGAAACCAGGAGGTGTGCACTGATGGTTCTTCTGGTTTCCGGGGCTCCATTGGGGTGGACCTGGAATGACACGTAGACAAAGAAATCGGAATGCATTGCTTTGGGCGCTTTGGCTATCCAGAAACAGGGTAGAGTTTCGTCAGGATAGAGTTTATGGTGAAAATCATGGCCTCAAATTTCAGCGAAATTCGGTCGAATTTCTGTCGAATATCGATATCCAGTCGAAATCGAAATTCGACCGAAATGACCGAAATATGGGGGTCCTAGTACAAAAAATGACCGAAATGACCGAAATTTCGGTCGAAATTCCACCAAAATTCCATCGAAATTCTGTTTTGGTCGATACCGACATGGTGACCGAAACCGACATTTAAGGCCTTGGTGAAAATGTTGTGGTCCTTGCTAGAGTGTTGGCTATGAGTTGGAACGTGTCATTCACATGATTGGAATTGTTAAATGGTGATCAATGGTGAAGTTTTTGGGCACACACCTATATGGTGTAAGCTCTTTTTTCTTTCAAAAAAAATCATGATTAACACCGAGATTTTACGTGGAATCGTAGTTCATAAAGAGCAAGATGAAACCATGGGAGAACTGCCTCAAAGGCTGATGTGTATATTAAACTCTTTCAGTGACTACATGTGGTGTGTGGCTTCTTACATAGCTACAATAACGACCAAGTCTCACTAGTGAACGATGGACTAACATATGTGCATGTGGTAATTGGACTCTGGAGGGATTCAATCACCTACCTATAGACACATACACTAAGATGCTCTATATTGATGATATTATTATTACGAGAGATGATTTACAGAGAGTTAATGAGGCAAAGGCGTTCCTTGGACAACAGTTTGTCAACAAGGACCTTGGAGAACTGTGATACTTTCTTGAGTTTGAATTTGCTAGGAATCAGAGGGGACTAATAATGACTCAAAGGAAGTACGCTGCTGATATCCTTCTATATTTTGTAGTGACAGATTGCAGACATGGCTCTACTTGTATGGATCCTAACATGAAGCTCTATGATGATTATGCAGATGAGGTGGACAAAAGGAAATATAGGGAGCTCATTGGGAAGCTCCTTTATGTGATTATCACCAAAACAAACATCTCTTTTGTCATGAGCAAAGTCCGCCACTTTATGGCGTAACTACGTCAGACACATATGTATGCAATTCTTATTATCCTAAGGTACTTGAAGTCTTCACTAGGTACATGGTTACTCTTCAACAAAAGGTCATCCTTTGAGATCACAGTTTGTGCAGATGCTGATTATACAAGATGACCTAAAGACAAGAAGTCAACGTATAGATTTATAGTGTTCATAGAATGTTCACTGGTATCGTGGAAAAGAAAGAAGCAAACTATTGCTAGATCAAGTGTTGAATCTGGATACATAGCCATGGTGCAAGGAAGCTCTAAGATGATGTGGGTTAGATACGTTCAAACTGACATAGATATTGACATACCTCTTCCCATGCAACTACTATCCAACATTTCAGGAGAGGACCAAGCACATTGAAGTAGGATGCCAATACACGAGAGACATGATATAGAAGGGCTTCATTTCTACATCCTATGTCAGATGAGGGGAACAAACTGCGTACACATTTGTTAAGGCTCTAACTAGGGGGGCATTCTAGAAGTGTTCTTTCAAGCTGAGCATGATAAATATCTATGCTCCAGATTGAGGGGGAATCTTACAAGGATTAATATTTATGTATTTCTTATTTCTTTTCCAGCTATTAGTTATTTGTCCTCTAGGATTTCTCCTCTATATAAAAGAACTCTTTGGACTTTGAATAATCTATTTATTCATTTTATCTCTGCAAGGTCCTTATGTAAAGATGGGTCATCACAATGTTGCAGAAGTCGATATTCGGTATTCAGTCGGAGGGATCAATGAATAGAGAATAATCGATATTCGGACGACTATTCAGAATTATTCAGTTTGTATTTCTAATTATTTTAAATATAAGATTTATTTTTAATACATATATTCTTATATATATATGTGACCATTAACTAACTAGAATCCAAGATAAAGTACCAATTAACACGATACATAAATGAATCTTTGACATTTTATTAATATTGCTATAAATGGTAATCTTTCAGAATTAACAAAATAAAAATAAAATAACATAAATTCAACAGTCGGCCAGTCGGTCAAATAGTCGAACGGACTGTTGGTCGACTATTTATTGTTCACTCGGGGGGCCCCTTTACACTGCATAGTCGGACCGACTATTCAGTATAGTCGACCGACTATTGCAACACTGGGTCATCATGACTGTAACTTGTTTAACTTAAATACATGATTTTTTGGGTTGGGCACCCCTCGAGGGGTGCCGACCCTCATTTTTTAAGGAAAAAAGAAAGAAAATGGGGATCACACCCTTTTTATTAAGTTTAATCAAGAAGTGCTCTCGATTGTTTACATGGATGACATGATCATCTTAGGAGGATGTTGACGAGATTGAACGACTAAAACAGCCTGCGAGGAGTTTGTGATGAAAGATTTTGGAAAAACCTAGATACTCCCCAGGAATTGAGATTGCTGGACTTAAAGACGGTGTAAGTATCTATCAGAGAAAAGATATGCTTGATCTGTTTAATTAGGGCATCATCCTACCAAATGTCTTTTTGAGGCAAAATGTAAGTTGACTGATGAAAAAAAATCTTCAATGAATCTATTAGGATGCTACTGAGGAACTTGGGGGAAATTTATATTACTCTCACCAGACTTCATATCATTTACGTGGTGAATGTTGTGTGGCTATTCATGCGTGCCCATACTGATGCTAATCTGAGTGATGTCTATCAGATCCTTGCTACTTAAAGGCAAGCTTAGGGAAAGTTTTTTTAATTACAGGGAAGGATGCTAGAGTTGCAACATATAGAAACTATAATTGAGTTGCATCGTTTGACCATCAGTGCTCTACCTTGTGTTACTTTGTTTTTTAGTGGTATCTTGTCATATGACAGAGCAACAAACAAACCATTTGTTTAGTGATGAGACGGACCACCAAACCATAGCCCTTTATGTTGCCGAGATGCTTTGATTTCAGATAATGCTTTAGGATATTGGAGGATTTAGTGTGACAGTAAGTGGTCATTGATTTGCCAACCTCGTACAATATGGTCGAACTGAACATTTAGAGATCGACATGCATTTTATTTGAGTGAAGATTGATTCGGAACAACTTTGTCTTCCTTTCATTGAATCTGAGACCATTAGGCGGATATTTTCTCTAAAGGCATTTGCAATATATGATAGCATGTGTCGGGCATGATCAACATTTATTATTGCCCAGCTTCAAGGGGTTGTTGATTGTTGTATACGGATTAAATGGTTTTTGGATGTGAATCTGTTTAACGCTCACTCCTATAAATATTGTACACACCCTTTTTGTTTCACAAGTTAAATAGAAGAAAATCCTAGCCATCTGTTTGCATGTGGATATCCCCGTCCTGTGATTTTTCCCTTGCCTTGAGGAGAATTTTCCGTGTAATTTCTTGTGTTCACCTGAATTTATGCTTGCTTATTTTTCCATATATATAGTTGTTTTTGTTGGGAACACGACCAAGTATCGTCTCCTCTCAGATATCGGTTGATGGGACACGAACCACCGGTATCGGATGCAGAAGCAGATGCACAATCGACCACCACCACGGAAGCACACGAAGAAAAGAACAATCAGATATAACGGTGGTCGGTCACCTCTTGCAACCACTGGAGAAGAAAGATCACTGTAAATTAGAACGAGCACAACTCTCTTCGTTTCCTCGCTCTCTCATCTCTTTCTTCTCTCTCCCCCTCTAGGGTTACATTGTTCTTGCTGTGGTGGTGAGGCAATGCCTCCACCCCTCTATATATAGCCCAATTACAACCCATAGTCCTAGTCCCTTTAGGACTATAAATAAAATACAATTCAACTATTATTATGATTAAAAGTCCAATCCCATTAGGTTTCCTAATCCTAATTTGACTCTAATCCTGAAAATCTCCCCCTTAAGCTGAATTCCATCACGATCTCTTCATCGTTTTGGTTCTGCACTGGGCCATCCTTTAGAAGGAACTCACTGCCTCTGGGTGACGCACCCGTCACTGGGTGCCCTCAATGTGTCACATTGCACGATCTCCTGCCAGCCGCCGTTAGCAGAATTCTTCGACGCCTCTGGTTGGTTTTTCCAAGAGACCACCATTATTTAGCGAAGAAAGAAAATGCCTGAAGATTGGAGGAGTATCGTGGTGCCTCTTTATAAGAATAAAGGAGACATTCAAAATTGTTCAAATTACAGAGGTATCAAGCTGATGAGTCACACTATGAAAATACGGGGACGTGTGATCGAAAGAAGGTTGAGGAAAGTTTCCAACGTAAAAGAAAATCAATTCGGATTCATGCCAGGTCGCTCAACTATTGAAGCCATCCATTTCCTGAGGAGAACAATGGAGATTTATAGAGCTAAAAGGAAGAACCTCCATATGATCTTTATTGATTTGGAGAAGGCTTATGATTCTGTCCCACGAGAGATATTGTGGAGAGTTTTGGAGAAGAGACAAGTACCTGTCCTATACATTAACCTCATAAAGGACATGCATGATAGGGCTTTATCTTGTGTAAGGATCCCGTCTGGAAAGACTAACTATTTTGACATCAACATTGGTTTACATTAAGGTTCGACTTTGAGTCCATTTCTTTTTACTTTGATTATGGACGAGTTGACAAGTCACATTCATGATGAGTTACCTTTGTGTATGTTATTTGCTGATGATATTGTGTTGATTAACGAGACTAGAGATGGAGTAAATAAGAAGTTTGAGATCTGGAGACATGTATTGGAGACTAAAGGATTTCGTATAAGTAGGGCTAAGACGGAATATATGGAGTGCACCTTTGATAGAAGCAACGGTGAAGGAATTGAGGTGAAGATTGGTGACAATAACATTCGGAAGAGAGATTCTTTTAGATATATGAGATCTATTTTGCAACAGGATGGGGAAATTGATGGAGATGTTACTAATAGAATAAATGCAGGCTGGCTAAAGTGGAGAGGAGCCTCTGATGTTCTCTGTGATAAGAAAATTCCTTTAAAAATTAAAGGAAAGTTTTACAAAGCAGCCGTGAAACCTGCTATGCTCCATGGATCTGAATGTTGGCATGTGAACCATAGACATGTGCAGAGAATGGCTGTAGCAGAAATGAAAATGCTAAGGTGGATTTGTGGACACACACACAAAGATCTGATTCAGAATGATGCAATCATAAAGAAAGTTGGTATAGCTCCTATCGAGGATAAGATGCGAGAGAACCACTTAAGATGGTTTGGTCATTTGCAAAAAGGATCAATGGATGCACCAGTTAGGAGATGCGAGCGTTGGGATGTTGAGCCGGCTAAGAGAGGGCGAGGACGGCCCAAGAAGTGTTGGAAAGAGACTATACGAAGGGATCTTAGTTTTTTGGATATAAGCTCGGGATTGACCCGAGATAGATCTGAATGGAGGCGAAGAATCCATGTAGCCGACCCTACTTAATTGTGGGAAAAGGCTTTGTTGTTGTTGTTACCACTATATCACGGCTTCTGAAGATTGTGCAACTATTGCATCGTGCCGTCCCCTCGACGTCGAACCTCACACTGATTTGTCGCATAGTGTCCCTTCAACAACGTTGAACCCGACTATGATATCAGTTGTTGGGAACACGAGCCGGTATCGTCTCCTCTCAGATGTCGGTTGATGGGACACGAACCACCGGTATCGGATACAGAAGCGGATGCACAATCGATCACCATCACAAAAGCACGTGAAGAAAAGAACAATCAGATATAACGGTGATCAGTCACCTCTCGCGATCACCAGAGAAGAAATATCACTGTAAATTAGAATGAGTACTACTCTCTCCGTTCCCTTGCTATCTCATCTCTTTCTTTTCTCTCACCCCTCTCTAGGGGTTACATTGTTCTTGCTGTGGTGGTGAGGCAATGCCTTCACCCCTCTCTATATATAGCCCAATTACAACCCATAGTCCTATTCCCTTTAGGACTATAAATAGAATACAACTCAACTATTATTAGGAGGATTAGGATTCCAACTCCATTAGGATTCCTAATCCTAATTTGACTCTAATCCTAACAGTTTTAAGCGGGTCTACGTTTTGATAGAATGGATTTAGGCAGGATTTTTTGGTAACATGAAGGTAGATTTCTCTGTTGCCCTGTAGTGTTTTCTCCTGTTCTGTTATTACATCCTCGTTGTAAATTTCCTGGCAGAATCATAATCTTGTTGATCCATGGTCGCCTTCAACCAGGAGTGAACTCTTGGAGCGCATTGATCCTCAAATTGTAAAGTACAATGTATGATGGCTCAATTGACATTTTACACGGTTCTTTATAGTCCAAAATAGACATTTTCTTGGCATGGTTTCTTTTCAGGGGTATTACAGGAGTTATATGCAATATTCTGGAAAAGTACCACTTGCTTCTTTGCAAAAGAATTCTAGAAACAGGGTCATAGAACTAGGTAGAGTAATCACTTTTCTATTTTAATACACTTAAAGCTTTACATATTTTTCCCTGTTTAAAGCCATTTGGGAATTCCAAATCTTTTTGTACAAATATCTGAAAAAAAGGATCCTTCTCTCCAATATGCTTACATACACTAACAGTCATGCAACTTGGTAGAAGTGGGTTTTTCTCTCTAAATTGTGAATCAGATATCCCCTTTCTTTTACTTTTTCTTGAATATTGTGTATTTCTATATTGCCCAGTTTGACAGAATATGCGGTTAAGCTAAATGTATTCTACTTTGATAGTATGCAGTTAAGCTAAATAATTTACATTAATTCAAATCCTTCCTCTCAAAGAAAACAAGCCAACAGCTAGTAGCTATATGTTCTTCTAAAAACAGCTAGTATCTTTACATTCTTTTTCTTTTTATAATCGAAATTCTGACAAGAACTTTTGAATGTTTATTATTATTATGGCACGAAGGTAAGAGATGTTACCATATAAAGGGATGCTCTGGCAAAGGTGGATTTGCTATAGTCTTTAAGGCATGCATTAACGGTAATCCTGAAGAAGTTGTTGCTCTCAAGGTAATCCAATATCTGCATTCAGTCATTTTGAATTAGATCAATATATGCAATTGTGGATTCAGCCTTTTGCCATCTTGTAGATTCAGCAGCCTGCATTTCCTTGGGAATTCTATATGTATCGCCAACTAGATAAGCGCATCTCCAACACAGATGTGTGTTCCTAAGCTATATTCTTCTCTCTTGTTTATATACACCCGGATCATGACTTTCTATCTTTTTAGAGATCAAATTTTGGTTTTGCTCATGAAGTGCACATCTATGCTGACTGGAGCATTTTAGTTTGCGATTATTCACCTCTTGGAACACTCCAGGTAATTGGCTTTCTTTGTTGCAGTGTCCAATGATGGGGAGGATGAGATTTTATCATTCTTTTGGAAATTCTAGATGTAGTAAGCTGCCAATTCTATATGTATTAATTTTCTCATGACATTTTGTTCTTTGTCTTATCATGTCGTAGGATGCTGTTAATTCTTATCTTGTCATGGGCAAGTGCATGGAAGAAATCCTATGCATGTACTACACCGTGGAGATGCTTCGAATGCTTGAAACTCTACATAATGCAGGCATTATCCATGGAGATTTTAAACCAGACAACTTGCTTGTACGCTATAGTAGGTATACAAGTACATTTTGTATACAATATAAAATGGAAAAATGATGGAAATGGAACTCCAATTTTTTTTGAGTTTCTATTGTATATTGATATTTTGCAGAAGCAAGATTCAAATCTGATCTATGGGATGGAAAGCTAGGCCATCCAAAATTTGAGATTCTTGCATGCTTTATCTAAAACATGGGATCTTGAACTTTTTGGTTAGTGCACCAATATGATGTTTTATGATTTTACTTATAAAACAATCTACATAAAAAACAGTACTGTATGCTATCAAGATGTAACAAGTATACTAGTCCTGATATAATGAACAACACCCGTTTTCTGTTTTATAAATTGTTGTTGTATAAGGGTCATCAGTAAATGCTGAGAATAGAGAAAGGTCAAATCAATTGGGTAATTGGATCTGTCCGAGATCTAATTACACATCTCATATGTTTAGATTTAGTCCCACATTTTCTAGTGATGGGACTTGAGGATATAATATAGAGCCTCACACCTTTTGTAATATTTGTGAAAGCTAATCGCAAGATCCAGTCCCAAAGGGTCTTCTATTGTGGAGTAGGGCGGTCCGTCAGGACTGCCTCGAACCACACAAGTTCATGTTTTAAATAAGAAGCAATCTATTCTTCCACTTGGTATCAGAGACTCTGCACCCCTTCCGGCCTACCTCGCCAGGCTCCAGCTTACACCACCAACCCTCATCATTAGCACTAATGACCTCTTTTGCCCTGTGCCGCCACCTACCAGGTCCCAACCTCACACCGTCAAGCCTCACACCTTCATTGTTCATCACTGACCTTCCATATGCGATCAAATCCATTCTAGGGCCTTTGCTTGGATCATCAAGGCTTTGTTGGACTTGCCTTATGGTATGATACGACTTTTTCTATGCGACTATTTGCATGGTATCAGAAAGTTTTGGTTGTGCATAAAAGATGTTCGATTCTTCTTGTTTGACATTTGTTGGGAAATAGAAAGAGTTGTTTATTCCTTGGGCCCTAGGCTCTCTTATATAGGGAGAGACTTATGCGCAAATTACATAAAGTGGACAGAAGAACATAAAATATATAAACGATACATAAATATGAAATATATCTCCACACCCCCCTGAATATGGAGCATAGATATCTATCATGCTCAACTTGGACGAACACTTCTGGAAGGATCCTCTAGATAGGGCTTTAGTGAAAATGTCTATCGTTTGGTCCCCTGAGCTGACATGAGACAATGAAGCCCTTTTGGATCATGTCACGTATATAATGGCAATCAACCTCAATGTGCTTTGTCCTCTCGTGGAATGCATGGTTATTAGCAATGAATAAGGATGCCTGATTGTTGCATTCCAACGACATAGGAAGATGTACATTTATATGTAAATCAGTTAGGACTGTTCGAACCTACATCATCTCTGTACATGTTTGTGCCACAACTCTATACTCAGATTTAGCACTAGATCTAGCAACAACAGTTTGCTTCTTACTTTTCCATGAGACTAGTGAGTCTCCAACAAATATAGCAAATCCAGACGCGGACTTCCTGTCCTTGGGACACCCTGCATAGTCTGCATCTGCGCATGCTGAAATAGTAATACAGCTACCCTTTTTTAATAGCAACCCTGCACCTGGAGATGATTTAAGATACCTTAATATCATTTGTATTGCATCCATATGAACCTGGCGAGGTTGTTCCATGAATTGGCTCACCCGACTGCAAACGAAATATCGGGTCTCTTAATGGTAAAATAAAGAAGCTTTCCAACTAGCTCACGGTATCTCCTCCTGTCAACCTCATTAGTATCACCATCATAAAGTTTCATGCTTGGATCCATGGGTGTAGTTGCAGGCCTACATCCAAGAATACCTGTATCACTTAGCATGTCAGTAACATATTTTCTCTGAGTCATTACAAGCCCCTGTTGATTTCTGGCGAACTCCAATCCCATAAAATATCTAAGAGCTCCTAGATCCTTGGTAACGAATTCACGACCCAGAAATTCTTTCGCCCTCTTTATTCCCTGTATATCATCTCCTGTAATAAGAATGTCATCCACATACACCATAATAGCAGTCATACCTCTGGATGTTTTCTGTATAAAAAGGGAGTGATATGCATTCGATCGTTTGTACCCCTGTTTCTCAAACAAGTCCGAGAGCTTCTGGAACCAAGCTCTAGGGCTATGCTTAAGGCCACAGATGGCCTTATGAAGTCTACACACCTGTGAACACTCTCCCTCAACAGCAAATCCCGGCGGCTGTTGCATGTAGACTTCCTCTTGAAGATCACCATACAGAAATGCATTCTTGACATCTAATTGAAACAACGACCAATCTCGAACCACAACAACAGAGAGAAGAATTCGTAAGGTGGAACGATGAGCAACTGGTGAAAATGTATCAAGATAATCCGTCCCATATGTCTGAGTAAACCCTCATGCAACTAGACACGCCTTGTATCTGTCGGTGCTACCATCTACATTTTGCTTAAATGTAAAAACCCATTTACATCTTACTATATACACTCCAGTAGGAGCTGAGATGAGGCTCCAAGTACCTCGCGACTGAAGAACAACCATCTCCTCCTCCATAGCTAAACGCCACCGACCGTCCTTCAGAGCCTCTTGATAATTCCGTGGAATGGCCACGACAGATAATGCAACTGTAAAGTTCCTGAAATCGCCAGTCAAGCGATCAAAGGAGACCATGGATGCTGTAGAGGTTTATATTATGTTATGACTGTTCCGCATTTCCTATTTATATAATGTATGCCTATGTAATTTACCCAAGGGTTTTCTCTCTATATAAGAGACCTGAGGGCTCTATGGAATATAGATCAGAGTTTCATTTGCTCTAACATGGTATCAGAGCCAAAACCCTAGCCTAGGGGCACCTGAGTACAGAGCGACCAGGCTGAACAACTCTGTAGGACTGTAGGATATCTCTATCACGACAGAGATGATGGATGGTTCCAGAATCAACAATCCAACCTGTGAGATCATGGTTATGACAGGAGACTGAAGTACTACCTGAGGTACTGGCAGTAGCAGATGCACTAGCTGACGCCGAAGCCGCAATGTCAGAAGCGTCATCACCCTCTGAAGATGACTGTGGCATAATATCACGTAGCCGTGCTACAAGCTCCTCGAACCTGTGATCTGAGGTAGCTGCTGGTGGACCTTGAACATGATCAGCAACGCGCGCGGAAGGAGGAAATCCATGCTTTGAGTAGCATGTCTCCTCAGAATGGCCAGTACGACGACAAAAAGAGCACGTCAAACGCGTTCGACCTCCACGTCCACGGCCTCCACTTCCTCTGCCGTGAAAGGAAGACGAACCACCTCGTCCTCTGGAGACCGCCATTGCCGAAGGTGGTGGGGTTGCTGCACTGGAGGGAACTGAGATACGACTGAGCCTCCTGTAGACTTCCTCCATTGGAGGAATAGTAGCATCTGCAAGGATCTGAGAGCAGGCTGCCTCGTACTCTGGATCAAGGGCAGCGAGTAAAACACCCACCATAGTGGCGTTGCGGAACGTCTTCTGCTGTTCGGCGTGGCTGTGAGCGGGATGGTGCTGTATAACTTCTCGAACATGCCACGAAGAGACGTGTACAGGGAATGAAGAGGCCTCCCATTTTGCTTCGTGGTAAACATATCATATTGCAACTGCTGCATTTTTGTCTCGTTCCGCACCTGAGAGTATGTCATGGCCAGAATATCCCACATCGCCTTGGCGGTGGGCTGATGGAGTACGTCGTTTGCGATCTCCATCGTGAGCGTTCCTGACAGCCAAACTTTGGCATAAGCATCGTCGGCCTCCCACGAGGCATAGATCCTTGTCTTCTCTGCCGGCTCCTCTTCGGTAAGAATATGTTTCTTACCACATGACTTCATAAGACTCAGGAACTGCATAGCCCAGAGTTCGTAGTTAGTCCCATCCATTTTGACAATTGGTGCCGAACCTTTGAAGGCACCTATGGCGGGCATATCAAGCTTTTGGTCTGACATAGCGCCGGAGAGGAAGACCAAGGGATGATAGACAACAGAACGTGTGTCTACAAAGAGACGTTAGGATCCAAGTGCATATGTAGACTTATGCACTTGTATCCATCAGCGGTAGTGGGACCCGGCGGCGAGAGAGTAGGCCCCAAATGCAAGGCGGGGTACCCGGCGGCAAGGGGGGGTACCCGCGGCTGTAGATAGAGGGCGGGAGGAGACGACTTTGCTGCCTTCTATGCACTTACAGAATGTTCTACATGCACCGGAGTTCTCTATGAATTTATTATCAATTAGTCAGATTACAAGAGATTTGCACTGCCGTGCTATATTTGATCCATCTTCTGTCATTTTTCAGGACATACTAACGGGCAGGGTGATTGGCTGTGGCTCTGAGCACAATGGTCTCTATCGTCTCGTACGGAACTCCTATGCTGGTGTCTCACTACATTCTCAGGGTTCTGTATCTCCATACACCTGGCATCTTCGATTTAGTCACCTGCTGCTACAGAAAATGCGTCACCTCCTGCCTCAGATCCCTCCGAATTCGTCATTTCGTTGTGAAGCGTGTCAGTTAGGGAAGCACCATAGGTCCAGCTTCCCCAGTCGTCAGGGTCGGAGCAGTCGCTCCCCATTTGAGTTATTTCATATAGATATTTGGGGTCCCAGTCGTGTCCCAGACCATCAGGGGCACAGGTTTTATCTAGTTGTGGTTGATGATTTCTCTCGCGTGTCTTGGACTTTTCTTCTTAAAAATAAATCCGAAGCAGGAAGTGTAATTGAAAATCTTATCAATGAAGTTCAAAATGTTTTTTCATCTACTGTTAAGTATGTGCGTACTGACAATGCATTGGAATTCTGCACTCGTTCCCTGGCTCGCTTCCTTTCCTCTAAGGGCATTATCCACCAAACCACATGCGCTTACACTTCTCAACAAAATGGTGTTGCAGAACGGAAACATCGACACTTCCTTGATATTGCTCGCACATTACTTGTTCAGAGTTGTGCCCCATTAGCCTTTTGGGGGGATGCTATACTTACAGCATGCTATCTGGTCAACCGCATGCCTGCTACTCTTCTTGGGGAAAAGTCTCCTATTTCTGTCCTCTTTCCTGACAAGGATTTGTTTTCGCTTACACCTCGCGTCTTTGGTACAGTTGCGTTTGTCCACCGGTTATCTCCAGGACTTGATAAGCTCTCTCCTAGAGCTATCAAGTGTGTGTTTGTGGGCTACTCGAGGACACATAAAGGATATCGTTGTTATGACCCAATTCATGACAAATACTATGTGAGTGCCGATGTTACATTTTTCGAACCGGCCATGTACTTCTCCCCTGCAGGTAACAGAATGGTCTCCTCCACACCCACGGATACTAATGTATATGTGCCTCCGCCTCCAACCCTGGGTCAATCCGACTCCACTACACCACCACCACCACCACCTCCGTTTGTACCATTTCCTAAGTTCTATACCAGGCGGTCCGCCCCTGCTCACGCTACATGCCAACCATCCAGCACGCCTCAGGTATGTTCTGATGTTATCACTATTGATGGGTTAGATAATGCACCAGTGCAGGAGCCTTTTATACAGGAGGAGGATCCGCCAGTGATAGATGATCTTGATCAGCCTATTGCTCACAGGAAGCAGAGAAGACAATGTGCATCATATCCCCTTGCGTCTCATGTATCATTTCATCGTCTCAATGGGGATTTCCAGAGGTTTTCAGCGGCTGTCTCGTCGGTTGAGATTCCTAGGACCTATCAAGAAGCCATGAAGGTTGATTGCTGGCGTCAAGCTATGAAAGAGGAGATGCGTGCCTTACAGTCTCGAGGGACTTGGTCTCTAGTCCCCATTCCTCCAGGTGCCTCTGTGGTGAGCTACAAGTGGGTGTTTACAGTGAAATATCATGCAGATGGGCGTCTCGACAGATACAAGGCCATGCTTGTTGCACGTGGATTTACCCAAACTTATGGGGTAGATTATTTGGACACCTTTTCACCAGTTGCTAGACACTCCACTCTTCGCATCCTCCTATTTGCTGTTGTTGTACGTGACTGGACCATTTTTCAGCTTGATGTCAAGAATGCTTTCTTGTATGGTGATCTACACGAGGAAGTCTACATGCAGCAGCCATCAGGGTTTGCTGCTGAGGGGGAGACTCAGATGGTGTGCAGACTTCATAAGGCTATCTATGGCCTCAAGCAGAGTCCCCGGGCATGGTTCCAGAAGCTTTCCCAGTTGATTGAACGACAGGAGTTCAAGAGGTCAAATGCAGACCATTCACTATTCATACAGAAGACCCCTAGAGGTACAGTTGTGGTCATGATATATGTTGATGACATTTTGGTTACAGGAGATGATGCTCGGGGAATTAAGATAATCAAATCTCTGTTGGGAAGTCAGTTTATTACGAAGGATCTAGGCACTATACGATATTTTCTGGGGATAGAGTTTGCAAGAAATGCACAAGGAATGGTGATGACTCAAAGAAAATATGTCACAGACTTGCTAGTTGAAACAGGAATGACTGGATGCAGGCCGTCGAGCACGCCTATGGACCCAAGCATGAAGCTGTACGACAATGATACCGAAGAGGTGGACAAAAGAAGATACAGAGAGATGGTGGGTAAGCTCTTATACATTACTATAACTCGACCGGATATTGCCTTTGCAGTAAACCGGGTGAGTCAATTTATGGAGCAGCCTAGGCAAGTTCATATGGATGCCTTGTATACGATATTGAGATATCTGAAGTCTTCCCCAGGCAAAGGGTTGCTGTTTAGAAAAGATACAGATCTGTCAATTTCCGCTTGTGCTGATGCAGACTATGCAGGATGTCCAAAGGATCGTAAATCTACTTCTGGATTTGCTATCTTCATAGGAAGCTCTTTGGTTTCTTGGAAAAGCAAGAAACAGATTGTTGTGGTGAGATCTAGTGCTGAATCCGAGTACAGAGCCATGGCGCAAGCAAGCGCAGAGATGATGTGGGTTAGAGCAGTCTTAGAGGATTTGAATGTAGATGTTTCCTTGCCTATGAATCTTCAATGTGACAATCAGGCAGCATTGTTTATTGCCAATAATCCAGCTTTTCATGAGAGAACAAAGCACATCGAGGTGGATTGTCATTATACTAGAGACATGATCCAGAAGGGCTTCATTTCCACTTCTCATGTCAGTTCAGAGGACCAGACTGCTGATATATTTACCAAGCCATTGCTCAGAGGACCTTTCCAGAGATGTTCTTCTAAGCTGAGCATGATTGATATCTATGCTCCATCTTGAGGGGGAGTGTAGAGGTTTATATTATGTTATGACTGTTCCGCATTTCCTATTTATATAATGTATGTCTATGTAATTTACCCAAGGTTTTTCTCTCTATATAAGAGACCTGAGGGCTCTATGGAATATAGATCAGAGTTTCATTTGCTCTAACAGATGCTATAGAATATAACGCACAGCTACGCTTCTGTTTTTGAAGCGCAATAGGTAAGTCCAAATCAACAACCTCCACATCTGTCCCCTGTTAAGAATCTTGCTTAGGTAGACCACTAGATCCATCATTAGAAATTGTATTTTTTAAACGTACCTCATGCGTGCTAGATGATGAGTAGTGACCATGAGCAGAAGAAGGCCGACGGGTATAGTGATGTGGCAACGGTGGAACTGGGACCGTAATAGTAAGTGGAGGTGGCGTAGGTAGTGGTGGTGGTGGCGGTGGCGGTAATGAAGGAGGTGTTGGTGGTGGAGGTGGAGGAGGTGATGATGGTGGTGGTGGTATGTATATGTCATCATCAGTGTTTGAAGACGTCAATCGATCACCTGTAGGAGAAAAGTACATCACAGACTCGAAAAAGCTGACATCGGCTCTAACGTAGTACTTCCAGCACATTGGGTCATAACACCAGTACCTTTTCTTTGTCCTGGAGTACCCGACAAAGACACACTTGACAACTCTAGGAGAGAGCTTGTCAATACCTGAGGACAACTGATGGACGAAGGTGACTGAGCCAAACACATGAGGAGTAAGTGAGAACAATTCCTTTTCAGGAAAGGCAAGAGAGAAAGGAGTTTTCTCACCAAGACTGACGAGGGCATGCGATTAATAAGATAGCATGCCGTTAGAATAGCATCACCCCAAAAAGAATGAGGAGCACGAATCTGAATGAGAAGTGCCCTAGTAACATCAAGCAAATGACCATACTTCCTTTCTGCAATACCATTCTGTTGGAAAGTATAAGCACATGATTTTTGATGGATAATACCTTGGGTTGAAAAGTAATTGGAGAGAGTATTAGTACAAAATTCTAAGGCATTATCAGTTCTCACAATTTTCACAGAAGTAGAAAACACATTTTGTACTTCGGTTAGGAATTTTTTGATAACATCTCCAGCTTCAGATTTATTCTTTAATAAAAAGACCCAAGACAGACGAGAGAAATTATCAACAACAATTAGATAAAACCTGTGTCCCTGGTGAATAGGAACACGACTGGGACCCCAAATATCTATATGAAACAACTCAAAAATGGAGCTACTGCTCCGACTCTGACGACTGGGGAAGGTAGAACGATGATGCTTTCCCAATTGACATGCCTCACATTGAAAGGACGTGCGAGGCGAGATCTGAGGCAAAACACGACACAATTTCTGGAGCGGGAGATGACCAAAGCGTAGGTGCGACGTAAATGGTGAAACAGGTCTAGCAGAAAGAGAGGAGATTCTGGCATAAGGAGTTCGAACTAGGCGATAGAGCCCACCCTGCTTACGGTCACATCCAATCACCTTGCTCGTTAGGATGTCCTGAAAAACAAAAGAGGATGGATCAAAAATGGCTCGACAATGTAAATCCTTCGTAATCTGGCTAATGGACAACGAATTCATAGAGAAATCAAGTGCGTGTTGTTTGCGTGGGTTACGATAGCCTGAACAAGAGGTGAGACCTACTCCTAACTTGTCTCCAAGCTGCATGATGCTTATTAGATAACACTTCATTAATCTTGACATGCTTTTAGCGCCCCTTTTATGGATTTCTCTTTGAATCTTCCTTTTTTTTGCGTGGTCTGACACTTTTCTCGATAGTTGTGAAAATCGGGTGTCCCGAGTCTAATACCTCGTCTACCTGAGAACTGCGAGTCAGACCTATCCTCCACTCTTTCCCTCTCCTCCTCCTGCTTTCCATCATCTCAGCTCAATCCTGCTTCGGACCCTGGTATAGCGCATTAGGACTAATTGAATCCTGGCTCTCAGAAGGTCCATAAGTGCTAGCAAGCTTTGAGGCATGCATGGTCTTCTGCTCCCTCAGAGAAAATTAGCTCTTTGGCAGGACAATCTTGCTTGCTGACTTCTTCGCCACCCCTTGACTATCGGGAGTCTCATTTCTTTTCCGGACGCGAAGATCTTGCACACAAGAAGACCCGTAGGCTAGGGAGTCCTCAACTGGATAAATTCACTTATTTCACACAATTCTTCTGGTCATGCCTGCTACTCTTGACTTATTATATTCCTATATGCAATGATAGAGATGGAGTACTTGGTAGTCACTATCAATTTGAAATCGCATTGGAGAAATATTCAAAGATGCAGGGAAAATGCCTATAGTTTCTTTAATATTACATTTTGTAGATGCATAGAGGGCGTCAAGCTAATCTCCCCCTGTCTAGTGATTGGGGAATGAGTCCCATCTGCAAAATCACATTTCATCCTGGAGGAACCTGTCTGTAGGCTGTAAGTTGACCCCTGTCTTCACACAAGTGATGTGTGGCACCGGAGTCCATAATCCATTCTATGACATCAGATCCACTACTGCTTGTGAGTGCATAAGTACTACTTGTGGTACTGGAGGAGGCTGAAGCAGCTACATCTGAATGACTCTCGAGGGCCGACGAAGACGTCACATGACTGGCAGGAGGTATAATACCCTTCAATCGTGCTACAAGATCATCAAAACGTTGATCCAAAGTGGAAGCAGCCGGGGGCTCAATCTGCTCAGCCACTTGAGCAGAGGCAGGGAATCCATGCTTGGAGTAGCATGTATCCTTTGTATGTCCAGGATGATGGCAGAAAGTACATGGTTGATGAACACGACCTCCTCTGCCCCGAATTTTGCAGCCACGAAACTGAGAGGAGCCTCCGCGACATCGGGAAGCTGCCATCGCTGAAGAAGTCTGACTGACATTTGTAGATGAAATAGTGGTCCGGCTGAGCATGCGGAAGGCTTCCACCATGGGAGGAATAGTCGCACTTGCCAAAATCTGGGAACAGGCTGCCTCATACTCAGGATCAAGGGCTGCCAGGAATACACCAACCATGGTAGCATTCCTATACGTCTTCTGTTGTTCAGGAGTAGATGTGAGAGGCATGAAGCTGTAGAGCTTCTCAAACATCCCACACAAGGATGTACATAGCGAATGAAGGGGCCGTCCATTTTGCTTAATAGTAAAAATATCATGCTGGAGTTGTAGAATCTTCGTTTCATTCTTTGCCTATGAATAACTGGCAGCAAGAATATCCCACATCGCCTTCGCCGTGGGTTGATGAAGTATATCGTTGGCAATCTCTATGATCAATGTTTCTGAAAGACAAACCTTGGCATATGCATCATCCGCCTCCCATGAAGCGTTAACACCAGTCTTCTCAGCCGGTTCTTCCTCGGTAAGAATATGTTTCTTACCCGTAGACTTCATCATGCTCATGAATTGCATAGCCCATAGTTCATAGTTTGATCCATCCATCTTTACTGTAGGCACAGGACCTCTGAAGGCGCCTGTGGAGGGAATATCTGCCTTGCTTTCTGACATGATGGCTAGAGAAGACTAGGATCGAAAACTAGACAAGTGTTTGTCTACACTGACATAGAAAGATTGGATTGCATGTGTAGACTCATGCAATCAATCTCATCCAGATAAAATACTCACCGACGGTTCTCCTAGAGGAGGGCGACGGCACCCTCTTAGAGAGAGGAGGTGAGGGCCGATCAACGGCACCCAGACGACAGGATCCAGGCTGTAGAGCCTCCGCGATGGGACCCACAATATCCGGCTGCAGGCGGAAGGACCCGCAGGGCCTGGTGACGGGCAACGGGGGCCTACGAGAGCCTGGGCGGCGGTGGTGTCCCGTGAGGGCTTGGCGGCAGCGATGGAGTCCCGCATGAAGAGGAGGGGCCGCGGGAAGAGGGCAGCGGAAGCCCTATGCGCACGTGGGATGGGAGGCTTGGGGTTGGGTTAGAGTTTCGGTATAGGAGCTTCGGTCTAGGACTGCTGCTCGGATACCATGTTGGTAAAATAGAAAGAGTTGTTTATTCCTTGGACCCTAGGCTCTCTTATGTAGGGAGAAACCTATGGGAAAATTACATAAAGTGGACAGAAGAACATAAAATATATAAACGTACATAAATATGAAATATATCTCAACAACATCCATGAGGAGTAATGGAAGGAGTGCACGGTTTCACTCATTTGGCTCGATTATTAAGCTGGATGAAACCGATTATCCCAAGTGGTTGCGGATGTTCTTGATGATAGTATGTGGGTATGACAAGGAAAAGATTCTTTTAGAGTTAGAATTTGCTAAGAAGATCGGTAAATGCATTGCATGGGTTAAAGACACTATTATGCTTTGTTCTCAGGTCATGACATACTGTGATACGATGAATTTAAAGCAGTTTGTCCGACCCTTGACAAGATATTTCTCTACACTGATGTCTTTGTACAATAAATACAATGCAAGTGTTCCAGGAAGCAAGTGTTCTAAACAGAAAGAATATCGTAACCATACGGTGGTTATGATGTTTTTTTTGTAGGACTTTACCCTATCTATGACGCTTCTAAAGACCATATGATCATGGCCTGTACACCATCGACACTTGAGGAGGCATTTGCCAAATTAATTGATCGAATTCTTTTGAAGGGGCACCCTTACAGAAATTCTTTGCAACCTTGTAGGGCGTGCTATTGTACAAAGTTGCGAAAATCGGGTAGTCGGTACACGGTCGATTGGGTCACTGACTAAGGATTAATCGGCATTCGGACGACTAATCAGATTTAGTCGGGCTTTAATCGGTTTTGAATTTTTAATTATTTTAAATATATAAATCATTTTTGTTTGTATATTCTTATATATTTACATAGATTTATACATTTTTTATATTATCATAATGAAACAAAAGAAAGATTTGAATTTAAATAAAACTTTAAGCATATTAGAATAAGTTTGCTTTAAAAAATAAAAAAGTAAAGGGTATCTCCAAGCAAAAATCGATCGACTAGATTGCCTTAATCGGAATTAGTCAGTACTCGATCGGCCATCCCACCGACTAGACTAGTTGGACCTACTAGTCGGGTCAGTCGGGGGATTTTTACAACAATTTTATTTGTATAATGTTCTCATCTGTTAGCCGACCCTACTTAATTGTGGGAAAAGGCTTTGTTGTTGTTGTTGTAATGTTCTCATCTGTGATTGTTCATTTAATTAATTGATCGAATTCTTTTGAAGGGGTGCCCTTACCGAAAATGAATTTGCCAGCAGAGCCGGACCTTGGCGCGAGCAGGTGAGCTGGTTCTTTGGTTTTCTGTTGATGACATGCTGCTGAATATTATGTTTCTACTAAAACCTAAAGGAAATCAAATTCTATGTTCTGAAAGAAATATAAAGAAAACAATGCCATGCAGGGGCTTTGCCTTATTGACTGGGGAAAAGGAATTGATCTTCATCTTTTTCCTGATGAAACTGAATTCCAAAGTGACTGTACAACATCTGGTTTCTACTGTGTTCAAATGCAAGAAAAACAACCTTGGAAATTCCAGGTAAGTTTTGTGATCGAATAATTCCTTCTGAGTTAACTAATAATTGCACTTTGAGTCCTGAATTCTCTTAATTCGCAGGTTGACACATATGCACTGTGTGTGAATGTCCATATGATGCTTTACGGGCGGTATATGACCGTCGAAAAGAAAATCACACCTGAAGGTAGCTATTATTATCAACCGAGTTCACCTTTGAAACGGTAATCTTTTGTCGTGCTTGTTCTTTTGTCAAGTTCACATTTATGCTGAATTTCTCATGGTGTCTGTGCTTGTTGACAATGACAAACCTTCAGATATTGGAACGCTGGTCTCTGGGGAAATCTGTTCTATAAATTACTCAACATTAATGCAAATGGAAGTGATGTTCAGGTGCTTCAGGATGTGAGGATATCTTTTGAGCAGCATATGTGCGAAAGCCCCCAACTTATCCATAAAGTTAAAGAATTGCTTGTGAAACAGAAGGCATCACTATGTTCTGCATAATTCAGTGGAAACATATTCCCCTATAAAGCATTTTTGAAAGTGAGTTACTTCTGTAAGTGAAATCTCATTCTCTTCATTATTGTAGATTATTGAGAAGGTTTTTTTAGTCTCTTGTTTCTTCTTTGTTTAGCCTCAGATCATTTGTGTACGACTTTTATCACCATACCTCTTATATGAAAAGGTGGTTGGTCCCACATAATAAAATAAGTACTCTGAGTTTCAATATGGTATCAAAGTATCATCTGATACCTAAAAAATGTACTAAGCCTTCTCCCACTATAAGTAAGGTCGGCTACATGGATTCTTACTCAAATCCATGTTGAAAGATTCGACTATTTTTTACGCTGGCCGTCGACTACCTAACGCAACCCCTGCAAGAGTGGGATTTGAATCCTGGTCTTTTGTGTGGTAGACACACTGTACTACTACTAGACCATTAAGTGGGTACAACCTGTTATGGGGCCTTTATATCTGTCATCAGGGCAATGTCTTTCCTCATCCAAATAAATCGTTTCTTTCCCCACTCCCTTCCGTAAGCATAGAAGAAAAAAGGAAGAGAAGAAGGCTCCGCCAACCTTCTCCTTTGCCTGGCCACTGTGTCCTACTTGTTATGGGGCCTTTGTATCTATCATCAGGGTAGTGTCTTGCTCGTGCTATTGGCGCTCCCTTCCCCCTCGATAGTGTGGCCATGAGCATCACCCACTTGGTAGGAGTACGATCTCACACCTTCATTAAGATCTACAAATAATGTTGGTTACATATATTTTATGCCTCCATTCATATGTATATCGGGTCATTTTTGGACCTAGATCTAAATAGGTAAAATCCCTTCGGATAGTCTCCTTCCAACACTTTTTGGGCATTCCTCAACCTCTCTTAGTTTGCTCAACATTCCAAATCTTGCATCTTCTAACTAGTGCATCGACTGATCTCGTTTGCAAATGGCCAAACCACCTTAAGCGGTTCTCTTTCATCTTATCATCAATTAGGGCTACACTAACTTTTCTTCTAACCACATTGTTCCAAATCCGATCTTTATGTGTATGGCCATACATCCACCATTGCATTTTCATTTCCACTATTGTCATTCTCTGCACATGTCTATGGTTCACATACCAACATTCAGATCCATAGAGCATAACAGTTCTTGCGACTGCTTTATAATACGTTTCTTTGATTTTCAAAGGAATTTTCTTGTCATATAGAATAGTAAAGATCCTCTTAGCCATCCTGCACAGTAACATCTCCATCGATTTGCCCATCATGTTGTAAAATAGATCCCAAGTATCTAAAAGACTTTTTCTTCTTACTGTTATCTTCTCCAATCTTCACATCGATTCCTTCACACTACTTCCATCGAATGTACACTCCATATATTTAGTCTTAAACCTACTTATACGAAATCTTTTAGTCTCTAAGGCATGTCTCCAAACATCAAGCTTCTCTTTTATACATCTCTATTCTTATCAACCAATACAATATCATCGACAAACAACATACACTATGGTATCTTATCCAGAATATGACTAGTTAACTCGTCTATAATCAAAATAAAAAGGAATGGACTCAAATATGAACCTTGATGCCTACTGATGCTGATGTCAAAACAGTTAGATCTTCCCAGATTGAATCCTTATTCCTTAGATAAAATGAAGCTCCATCATACATATCATTTATAAGGTTAATATACAAGACATGCATTTGTCTCTTCTCCAAAACTCTCACATGATCTCTTGTTGAATTGATTCATGAACCTTCTCCAAATCAATAAAAATCATATGAAGATTCTTTCTTTTAGCTCTATAAATCTCCATCTTTCTCCTCTACAGGTGGATAACTTCAATAGTTGTACTACCTTACATGAATTTCTAAATTGGTTATTTGTTACTTTGGAAAATTACCTCAGCCTTCTTTCTATCACACGTTAATAATTTTCATAGCATGACTCATCAGTTTGATGCCCCCATAATTCGAACAATTTTGAATGTCTTTTATTATTGTAAAGATGGCTCCACGATGCTTTTCCTCTGTTCTTCATGCATTTTCTTGCTTTGTCAAATAATGTTGAATAGAATTGTGATCCAAACTTGACACTCGATCTTGACGAATCAAGGCACATATGCATGACTTTGTATGGCAAAGTAATCCAAACAAATTGAATAATGTAATCGTAGAAAACGAGAATGTGGGAGCTTATTGGAGTATTTGGTTATGCGTCACTTGTGTGAGAGATGGGTAAATGAATCTCTCCAGGATCTATTTACCCTATTCAGTCTTTAGTCCAACATCTACCAATTGGGAGATGTGGAGACTCCGTGAGGGCTATATACAAAGACCCCCACCCTATGTATCCATTGAGAAAATCAATAAACTATCAGTCCTTTGAGGCGTTCTCTCGTGGTTTCATCCCACTCCTTAAGGAGTAGGGTTCCACGTTAAATTCCACGTTCTTCTTGTTCTCTTATCTTTATTTCTGATACCCTTCCACATTCCTATTTTCTAACATGGTATCAGAGCGGGTTCGACTCTCGAGGGTTTATCTTCCTTTTTTTTATTCTTGATTTATTCATGATCAAGTTCGAGAGTTGATTCTTGTTGAAGTTGATTGTGGAGATTCAAGTTCTTTAAGATTTAATTTTATATCATTTATGTCCATCATCATGTTCGGAAGATTTCTAGGATATTCTGGAAATCTGGCCGGTTTAAAGAATCTGACTTCTGAATCTGTAATAGACCTGTGACTCTATACTATAACGCATGCGGAGTGATTCATAGATATCCTCAGTGCAAAACCTTCAGTCGCACCTCCTCTAGATCAGAGAAAAACAAAACAACCGCATCTCTCCATCGATGCCTTCTTCCAGTCAGAGGCCATGGCGACGAACTCCTCCAAAGGTGACACTCGAAGCAGCCTGGCTCTGCCCCCTTTGTATAACAGGAGGCGATAGCAGACGCAGGGGGTGGAGGAGCATCACGAAGTGCTTGCACGCGTCTATCGCAGGCACACCCTCCTTCGTTGCTTGAGCATCGCGGCACTTGCGCTGCCCTCTTTCCAGCAAGCCGCTGGCGCATCAATTCCAGGTGAGACCTCCACCATCAAATAACGACGAGGCCATTCCCAACCGATAACACTCTCCCTTCGAGCCTCTACCTCTGGGCTCCTACACGGTGACTTTTGGTTCTTCGTGAACCCTAGGCATGCGCAACGTTCTACTTGAAGGAGGGATCCCCTGATGGGAACCTTAAAAGGGATTTTTATTATTTTGGCCCAACGGGCATGTGGCCCTGTTTATAAAAAAGAAAGAACGAAAAAAAGGGGCAAAACAAAAGGGGAGAGGGAGAAAGCATACCCAAATGGGCCGTGTTAAAAAAAATAGAGAGAGAAGGGCCAAAAGGAAAAGAGACCACATTGATTTCCAAAAAAAGAGCGCGTATAAAGAAAAGACGTACACAAGGAATTTTTAAAAAAATGGAGAGAAAAATCATAAAAAAAGTGAACGACTTATTTGAAAAAAAAGAGGCGGCGTAAAAAAGAGAGAGAATGAAATAGCTGAAAAAATATTATTAGCCGAAAAAGTATTATTAGCGGCTATTTGATGAATGTTTGTTTTTCCCCATTTTATTATCTTCTCCCAACTTTGTCGTTGCCATTGATTTCCGACAAGTATGGGAGAAAGGGGGAGTATAGTATAGAGTCACATGTCTAATCCAAATTCAGATGTCAGATTCTTCAGACCAACCAGATTTCCAGACTCTACGGCTTTTAGACTCGACATCAGATTAGTTCCGAGTCTTCAGCTTCAGACACGCATATGTATGCAGTCTTTTCAGATGTGCACATGTATGCCATCATTATTTGTGGTCTCCATCATTCTTGTTGTGTTTCGGCCAGAGTTTTCATGTGTTCCGTAGGCACTCCAGAGTAGAGATCCCATTCCCTATGCCATGTTGGCTAGGGTTTTCATGTGGTTTCATAGGGACTCTAGAGTAGAGTACCATTCTCCGCGCTAGATGGGAGAGACCCAGTTCTCCGATGAGGAGACTTCTCAGACTCTATTCTCCAGCGACCGTAGACTTTGACGGGGATTACACTCCACGGCCTTTCAGTTCGGCCCTTTTCAGAGATGGAGTAGTTGTCTACATTGTTGTGGCGGGTTAGAGTTCTTCGTGTAGAGACTCATTTCAGTTGTAGTGACTCTGACAGACGCAACACAAAGCACATGCTTTCCGACGAGGAGATTCAGTTGACTCATACTTAGGGTTGTAAGAAAATTCTCAAGTTCGATATTCGCTCAGGTTCGGCTCGCTAAAAGTTCGATTCAGATTCGGTTAGGAAATAAACGAACCAAACCTGAACACAAGTTTAGGCTCGATTAAATAAACGAACCGAACCTAAAAATCATAGGTTCGTTCAGGTTCGATTCGTTAAAAGCTCGATAAACATGCACATATATATATATAAATCCGTATTCGTAGAAGTGGACCTTATTTTGAGATAAGTCAATTTTGTCCCAGGATAAGTGAATTTTGTCTAGAGATAACTAAATATTTACGGGATAAGTAGGTTTTATCTCGGTATAAACTATCTAAAAATAAATAGTCACATCGTGTTTACAACATCCATCATCTATGTGTCTAGTACTTTTCCATTCTTTATCTTCAAATCAACAAAACAAGTATAAACCTTACTTATCGAATATCTCCATATTATTCTTATTCCTTATCCCCATCGAAACAAATGTAAAAATATATTATAATTATACTTTTTTTGAAGAGATGAATCCATATTAATCTATTTTTTTTCAAAAGATGAAAATGAGTTAGATAAAGAAAAAAACTAAATGAATATTTATTCTAATTAGAAACACATACATACTTCCATTTCTCTTCTTTTCACTCCCTCTGAATTCTTAATTTCGATATTCACTTAGGTTCGACTCGTTTAAAAAGAGGTTCGATTCGGATTCGATTCGAAAATAAACGAGCCGAACCTGAACACAAGTTTAATGGATCTTTCCAGGATCCATTAACCTCGTCCAGTCTTTAGTCCTACATCTACCAGTTGGGAGATGTGGAGACTCCGTAAGGGCTATATAAGAAGCCCCCCACCCCATGTATCCTTGAGAAAAACAATAGACTATCCACCCTTCGAGGCATTCTCCCGTGGTTTCATCCCGCTCCTTAGGGAGTAGGGTTTCACATTAAATTTCGCGTTCTTCTTGTTCTTTTATCTTTATTTCTGATATGCTTCCGCATTCCTATTTTCTGACAGAGCTTATCAAAGATATTAGAATAAAGAACGATAAGAGCACCTATATTTTATGGTGAACCTTACTCCGTGAGGAGTGGGATGAAACTACAAGAGAAGGCCTCTAAAGGTCGGATATTCTATTTCAATCTCTCAACTATTACATGTGGTGTGGGGCTTCGTATAATAGCGTCACCGATAAGAATAAGTCCGCATACACATGATGTGGGACTAAACATGTGGCTGTGGTAATTGGACCTTGCAGGGATCCAATCACCCATCTATAGACGCATACTCTTAATACTCCCCAAATATAAAGAAACCACTCATTCATAAAATACTAGACCTTACGGATAATATCAACCAGTGTTCAGGAAATCGATCGGGTATATCGTATACTCGGAAGCCTTGGCGCTTTGAGTATGACCAAATCGACATCTAGTCGGGTCAGGCCGTATACTTGGCCGAGTATACCGTATATGCAGCCGTTTATTCGGCTGATTTTCAAATAAACATTTTCTAAAACCCTTACCTAAACTCGGACACCCGACTTAACGCTCTTTCAATTGATGTTTTTGCTCATTTGACTCTATATTACTTTTTATCCCAATAGTTTTGTTCCTTGTACATTCAATTCTTCATTATTATAATCAAGAGATATAATATTTAGACGATAATAACATGATATTAAAAATTTATTTATATTTTTAATAATAAAAAATATCAAACTGCATAAAACCGCATACTCCCCCCATACTCTCCCGCATACCGCATACTCTCTATGCAGTGACCCCTCCAACTGAATACCGCATACCGCCTTCCTGAACATTGATATCAACTCAACGTAAACTCGATTGCCTGTCTGCTGAGGATGTTACTTCTCATGCTGTGCTAGTGAGGAGGACTGAAGGGCTTGAGCGTGATCTGAGTATCCTTACAGGTAAATGCATGCTACATCTGTCATTATCACCAGAACTGAATGAGTCAACTTGTCAGAGAATGCTGGCCCGTAACTGCTCCATCTCTCTGAAGGGGCAAACAAAGAATGTCGTGGGAATATCCATACATAGATTTATGAAGACGAATCTCTCTCATAGGAAACTTAACGTGGATTGTCTCTCATAGGAACCTCAGAAGGATGGCCCTCTTGGAGTTCACGATACCCGGAGAATGGAGTCTAAAAGACCGAAACCGACTCTCTTCATCGAAGAACTGTGTCTCTCCCACACTAGCTCAGAGAATGAGATTTCTACTATGGAGTCCTTGTGGAACGCTCCTTATCGAGCCTGTAACATAGGTCATTGGTCATACGTGGTCTACATTAAAATCTTAAGCACAAATCAAGAGTTTGAGGATATCTAAAATAAATGATCGCATATGTGCACCTCAAACTGGTAGAGTCTAAAAATAGGAAGTGGAGGACTCTATGTAATACTTCCCTGTTCTCCAAAACTTGTTGGAAAAGGAGGACGTCAACCAAGCCGGGAGAAGAATAGAAGTTGGTAAAACAAAATCTCTTTCTTCTTTTTCTAATAAGCCTTTCTTTTTTAATTAGCTTTTCTCCGTCCCTTTTTAAACATTTTTTCTGTACGCATTCTTTTTGTATGATCGCCTTTTCTTCTCAATCACAAAAAATCTTTCATTTTTTGAAGCTGTTTTGCTTGTCTCCCTTTTTTAACCATTAAGGCTCAAATTCGGCCCAAATAATAGGAGCCTTTTTTTGAAATTTTTACCCCCCTACAAACTTTATAAATTACATTCTCGACCTTTGAAACATCGATATTCCTCCCTCGATCCCGTAAACTTGCTAACACTTGCCCCACGGACCCTGTGGTTAACTCCCATCCATTTGGTCGTTAACAATAACCGGATTCCATTAATTTTTTTAGCATCCTACCCATTTTATTCATTAAAATTACAAAGAAGACCCTCCTTCCTTTCTTCCACCTCACCCACCTCCTCATCTCCTATTCTCCACCTGCCGACATCCACCTACCTCCCTAACCTTCGTCCCGGTAGAAACTGACTCGCTCCTCGTTGACATCGTCCCCTACATCCGGGATCTGGAACTCACTGTGCAACGCCTCGAGGAGGAGGAACGAGAAGACGAAGAAAAGCTCGAGGTGGAGGTGATGGGCATCCATGGAACCGTGGTTGTGATACGTGTAGAGGTGAGCAAGTATGTGGTCCCCCTCGCAGTCACCAGCTTTCTGATCCGTTCCCCCCTCCTCCCCGCTATCATCCTCCCCTACCTGTCGCCCCATTGCAAGCTGCCCTGCTCTGCCACCCTCAACCCCTTCTCCCACGTGGACTTCTCCGCCAAGATCTGGATCTGCCCCTTTGCCGCCATGAACGCCAACACTGCTCATCTTCCCGCATGATGCCAAAATCTTGGAAACCCTTTCCCCAACGTCGCCTACCTCCCCGCACGGTGCCCAAAGCTCGGAAACCCTCCCCCCAATGCCATCCAAAGCTCTGCCCCCTCCCCGCACGACGCCTAAATTTCAGAAACTCTCCCCCAGCTTTTTCCAAAGCTCCGCCCCTCCCCCATACAGCTCGACTGCCGCTGTCGCCCTTGGATCGGAGGTGGGTTGCATAGAAGGGAAAGGAAGAGGATGAAGGAGGAGAGAAGGAATGAGGGAGAGAGAAAGAAATCCAACTGTTGGATTCCTGTGGTTTGATTAACTCATTTTAACGTAAGAAAGTTAACTCAAGATATGTCAAATTAAGGCAGGGTCTGTAGGGTAATACATATCAAGTTTATAGGTCAAGGGAAGGATATCGATGTTTCAAAGGTCGAGAAGATAATTTCCAAATTTTATAGGGTTTGTGGGGGTAAAAATCACTTTTTTTCTTGTTTTCAGGCCCTTTTAGACCCTTTGAAAAAATTACGTCCAAATTTTCAATACATCAACATCTTGGGCCTAAATTAATCAATTCCAAGTGAAATAGTCACATTACTTTGAGCAGGAGAGGTCCCTTCCTCCTTTTCTTAGAAATAGGGTTCCTGTCGAGGGAAACCCATCCCGCAACACCGCCAACTTTGATCTGCAGCAATAGGTCGCGACAAGTGCAATTGATTTTGGAGCACCACGCCTGGGCCTTGGAAATTGTTTGGAGGGAGGCCTTCTTGCTGTTGGAGGCATTCTTGAACACAATGATCTAGACGTTAACTTGGAGGTGTCTGGTGCAGCTCGAGGCGATCTCAATAGTGATCCAACCCGACACCACCCCATTGATCGTAAACACGACCTCAGTTATGGTACCCATCCTCGCTAAACTGGTGTTGTGCTGATCGTGGTTGAAAAAATTGGATCGGACTAGCTGGTCGAACCAGGAACCAGCCTCGACCCAATTAGTTTAGCTGGTTTCATGCAATTGATTTTAAAAAAGAAGAAAAATAAGAAATCAAATCCTACCGGTAGTCGGACCGGGTTGATCTAGATTGACCCAGTTTTGATGGTTAGGTAAATTTTAAAAAAATAATAGTTTAAATAGTTAAATAATATGAATTTTATCACTAATACCCTTAACTTCTGCAATATCAGTTATGCCCTCTCTTTTTTGGAATATCATTTGTGCCCCTACTTTCATAGAGTAGTTTTCTAAAAGCAACTAACTATACATAAGTGATTACAAAATTCTATTGATATAATGTTAGAAAATGTGGCTAATTTTTGTAGAGTTTTACTCGAAGTAGACAATCATGTTATTCTATTGAAAGATTTGATATTTTAATCTATTATTTCATTGATATATACATATTGTTATAAAATAGGAATGCGGAGGCCTATCAGAATGAATGATAAAGAAATATGAAGAACACGAAGAACATGGGATTTTAACATGGAACCCTACTCCCCAAGGAACGAGATGAAACCACGGGAGAACGCCTCAAAGGGCTGATAGTCTATTGCTTTTCTCACTGGATACATGGGGTAAGGGGCTTCCTATATAGCCCTCACAGAGTCTCCAGATCTTACAACTGGCAGATGTGGGACTAAACACTGGGATGTGGTAAATGGATCCTGGAGTGATCCATTTACCCATCTACAACTCAAGTGACACATAACCAAATACTCCAACACTCCCCCTCAAGCTGGAGCATGCAATGCTCAGCTTGGACAAGCAGAAAGAATTCTCAACTCGCAATACATGACACTACAGACAATATCAACCAACGCACACAACTGTCAGTTGCTGTCAAGGACGTTGCTTCTCATGCCGTGCTGGTGAGGAAGACGAACGAGTTGAGTGTGAGTCAACTAGATCTCCTCCTCAGAGAGCATGTGTTATGTACTACGCCTTTCAGAGTCACTGCAACTGAAAATGAGTCTCCATCTGGATAACTCTGGCCTGCCACACCAATGTGGAAAACCGCTCCATCTCTGAAAGGGACGAATAGGGCATCGCTAATTATCCATACGTAGATCTCTGAAGATGGGTCTCTCTCATAATGACCTCGAAGTGGGTTCTCTCTCACATGAACCTCAAAAGGATCTCGTACTGGAGTTCACGATCGCTTGAGAATGGAGTATGAAGAAGTCTCCTCGTCTGAGAACTTGGTCTCTCCCATCTGGCACAGAAAATGGTACTCTACTCTGGAGTCCCTATGAAACCACATGAAAATCCTAGCCAACATGGCACATGGAATGAGATCTCTACTCTGGAGTCCCTATGGATCACATGAAAACCCTGGTCGAAATACAAAAGATGAGGACCACAAACAACGATGGCAAGAATGTGCACATCTGAAAAGACCGCATACATATGCATGTCTGAAGCTGAGGACTCGGAATCTGACGTCGAGTATGAAACTGTAGAGTCTGAACATCTGGTTGGTCTGGAGAGTCTGACATCTGAATGTGGAACATACATGTGACTATACACAATACTTTCCCTTTCTCCCGTACTAGTCGGAATATATGTAACATCCGGATCTGCACAAACCCGAACCCGACCCGATTAGGGTCCGTATAACTCAATAAAGTTATTAATCAATGATTAAATAACATAAATCGATCAATTGATCATGAATCAAAAGTCGTTCGGGCAAAATCGATCAAAAATCGATCGCATCGTAATGCGTGCCCGAAAAAGCCGCGACGCAAATTCGTAAACCGCGAAATAAATCGAGACCACCGAAAAATCCTATTCAATGAAAGAAGACCAACGGAATCGACCGTTTGTCAATCGGATATCATTTGATATTTTTAATTCGTAAAATTTACCCCCAAACCGAAACCGTATCCGGAAAATTCGGGCATTCAAAACCCGATCGGAAGTATATCAATATTATACTCATATTAACCGTCATTCTAAGACGATCGAAACAAGCTATTTGGTGCCGAAATCGGACACTCGAGGTGTGTATACGGCTAACTTCGATTATCTAAATATAAGAAAACTATTGGTTTAAAAAAATAATAATTTTTTTCTGGAATTCAAGTTCCAGTAGCCAACAGTTGGCTTTTACTACCCTCCACTTGTCAACAACTCAAACCTCCTCATTCCTTATTAATACCACCCCCTTCCTTTTTATTACTTCACATATTTCCTCTCTCCCGTTTCTTTCCTCTTTTACAACGAAAGGCCCCTTCCTCTTCCATTTTCGGCTGAAACTATTGGAGCTCTCCAAACAGCCCAGTCGTTGCACCTATTGGAACATCTACTGCTCTTGATGGTGCTTTTACTCCCAACAGTAAAAGGCTGCAAGCTTCCTTCTCCACCAACAGCTGCTGTCCAACAAGCTCTGGAGACAAGTTGCAAGTCAACCTTCGAAGGTATGGAGAACCTTACTGCTGTTATGATAGCAGCATCCATAGCTGCTATCTTAATTTCCAGTTGGAGATATATTTCAACCTAAAAGCAGCTACAACAACCCTTTGATGCTCCAAATCCAAGGGAATTTTAGGTGTTGTTGCATGCAGTTGGATCTCCAAGCTTGGAGAACCAAAGGTACATTCTAAAACTCTCCTTTTTGCTGCTCCAGGGAACAACCCCTCTCCTGCAATATCTTTCCAAAGCTGTAGGAGCCTTTCTAACCACTTCTTCTTCCAAAATAGAGACCTTCCTGCTGCTGTCCAGCAACAGTTCATGCACTGCATGCAGATTTAGTTTCAAGTTTTACAGAAATTTAGGTACAATCTTCTCCCCCTCTTGCTGCAATCCATGTTTTTGTGCAAGTTAAATCCTCACTACTGCTCCCCATGAAATTTTCCATACATTTTGATACAATGTTCACCGTTGTTTCCACATTTTGTCTCAAATTTGGGATTTTGTCATGTCATTTCTCTTCTTAACAATCAGATCATGAGTTTTAATAGATTTTCAGATCAAGTTCTGGATGTACATGAGTTTTAATAGATTTTCAGATCAAGTTCTGGATGTAAATATTGGATTCTAGTTTCTCAGGTGTATTGATTAAATAAATATTGGATTCTAGATCTTCTTAACAATCAGATCATGAGTTTTAATAGATTTTCAGATCAAGTTCTGGATATAAATATTGGATTCTAGATTTTCATGTGTATTGATTAAATAAATACATTTTTGGATGTAAATATTGGAATTTCATTGCAAGCCAAAAAAAAGAAGAAGATCTCATCTCTATTTTCAGTGAACCACTTGGATTCAGATGTCATATATTGTTTTACCCAATTGACAGATGCTTCAAGAATTAGATTCATAACATGTACGTAAGAATCTGGAGTCTCAACTGTATTATATATATAATATCATTATGCAAATTATGAGAAGTCTAATTCATGATGTGGTTCAACTAAGTATTATCTATCAAGTAATGTTCTAACAGACGGGTCAAGGTGCGGTAAAGAGAACGTATTTGCATCCTTTTGTATTTCAATATATATATATATATACATATATAATATCCCTTAATTAAAAATAATAAGGAGTGATTTGAATTATAATCTTACTCTGTACCATAAAGGATTTGTACAAGGACAACAGAGGTAAATTAAGTTGTAAACTGTTATATATATATATATATAAAACTCTTTAGGAGTTCTCACATCTTAAGTTTGGAGGATATTGTTATAATTAGAAGATTCCGTAATAGCGGGTATGTTGCATAATCTATGCTATGATATGCAAGATATGTTAAAAAATTCTAGGTAAACCGATACCTTGGAGAGCAAAGTATGAAAACTGTGTAATACTTTTATCTTAATGGGTTTTGAATGCTGGGGAAATTTATAGTCATGTAAAGGAAATGAGATCAAAGTCATTGTCAGTGGAAAATGGAATAAGAACAAATTGGTTTATATGGTTCTAAGGTCGCTCGATTCATTAGGTAACATGATTTGATATTAAATTGTAGTTTTGATCTTAAATTTTAAAGGATAAGAAATTGGGGGTTAGCATACAACTCAAGTATATCCTTAGACCATTATATAGCTACAAATTTCATGATGATTAAGGAGAAAGTAAGGATTAGATGTACACAATTAAGTCAAGTTTTAAGAATACTAATTAGCCATTAATCAAATGGAAACAATTTAGAGATTTGGACATGAATTAGTATATAAGATGAGACAAGTTTTAGAATTAGATCTATAACTTTTAATCTTATGATTAAATAAGAATAATAGGAAATTTTGATACTTGTTGAAACCAGATCCAATGAATCTCTGAAGAAAAAATATAGAAATGATAAACTATGACCACAAAGATCGATCATCTTCATGAATTAATTCTTTATACTTACTCTACTAAGATCAATATCGAACTACAAATATTAATATCAATGCTCTTCTTTTAGAATCAATACATGATTTCTCAAGATCATTTTGAATAAGTAATACTCAAGCAATTGATCTTTATGTATAAATTATTTATACATATAACTAATGAAAGGATGGGGTACACAAATAAGGGAAATCAATGATGAATCGGTTATAACCATAAGATCGTTGATGAAAAAGAGCTACATCTATAAAGTCAACCACAACAGAGATTGAGAAAGGTTGAGAAATCAAGTCAGTGGTGGTAATTCAACAATGATCGATAATTATGAATGCCAGTCATGGTGACCTTTACGCATGACTGTGCGAGGGGGCGGTGACCCTCAGCTGGGCGGGAGATTAGGAAGCCCAGTTAGGGCAGCGGCCGCTTAATGCGCGGGTCTAGGATCCCAGTCCCTTCTCGGTTTTCTCGCGAGCGTTCGCAGTTTTTACGCCTCTCTGGGATCCACAGGTTTTCTTTTAAAGACCAGTTCCGCTGACCCTTGTTCTTTAGGGTACCTAGGCTGGAGGACCCTTGGTTTTAGTTTTTCGAGCTCGTTAGCCCGTACCGGTCGGGTCGGTTTTTCTTTTAGAGCGAATTTTCTAGAGAGTCTCTCTCACCCGTCTCAGTGGCGTAGTTTTGGAGTAGTCCTATCCCTCTATTGGACCGCCCTTCCAATTAGAGGGCGAGACGGAAGAGCCTTTTGTAGGCTACTTCACCGCTTGAGTTTTGTTTATTTTTCGCCAGCAGACTTGGCGATGCTACATCTGAATCATCCATATATACATCTGAATCCTCTATGGCTACATCTGAATCAGTTACAATTGAATCTGAAAAAGATACATTTGAGATTGGATTGAATCACAATTGAGTTGGCTAAAGTTGAATTACAGTTGAGTTGGTTTCCGTTGAACTAGTTACTTTTCTGCCAATAATTCCTGGCAAAGAGAAAATACCATATCATGAAAATCATCCTTATCAAACTATCTACTAGGCTTGAGAAAATCAACAAGAAAAGAATCAAAACCCCATATCCATCATATACCCTTACTATGATCAATCTACAAGATTCTTAAACATCATTATAAGCATTTAATAGAGATAATGATCATATCAAAGTCTCATCAATCACATTTTCAAGACCACTCAAACTTATGTTATAATTAATAAAAAGGCAATGACTCAAATATGGACCATATGATATTTATATATAAATGATTATGTGGGTAATTAGTGTAGGATGAGTAGACTGGGGTTTTACATACCAAACAACTTGAAAGCCTGATTCATTGCAAGTAGGTTTAAATTTTAACTGTCAGGGCCAAATTACTTGCTTTCTTTTGGAACCACTAAATTTCCTGTTAGTTTAGTTAATTAAGATTTACTCAACAATTGTTGATGTTCTTTTCTCCCTATTCCATGGATTGCAGGCAAAATACCTGCACCGTTGTATTAGGAGAGTCCAATGTCAATTTCTGCAGTAAAACAAATCAGGTATGTATGCTATAGTTTGTTCAAGATATTATATGCTTTTATTTCTCTTCTGATAAAATTGGGATGCATGTACATAATGCAATTTCTGTTGTTACATGTTAACTGCTATGGAATTTATGCAATATAAGTGTGACATGTTATAGTTTTGTGGCCTGTTAGTTAATGTGAATGTCATTAAAAAAAAATTTCTCCAAATTTTCAGTACTCTAATGTGGTCATTAACAAACATGATACTACGGATGTTATGTAAACGGGTTTCCCAGATCCGCGGGAGCGGGCCTCACAGTTTGGTATCAGAGCAGTGGTACCCCGCTACATACATTCGTAATATTATAGTTCTGATCACATTAAATCCTCGGATTGCGACGGTCCTTTGACTTATTGCGAGTCTGAAAGGGAAATATGACATTCAATATTTATAACCACAGATGTCACCAATTGCAACTAACTTTCTATATGTATCCCAAGAAGAGAAAAAGCATAATAGAAATATTCGCGAACATCAACTATTGTAATTAAGGTTATCGGTTCTTATATAGAACCATGGCGTCTAGTGCCGACCTTTCTATCTTTTTAATTGATTCTGGAGCGATGAATGAACTTTGACTTTCTAACTTCAATAGGTAGAGGTGTAGATGCCCTAGATCATCCTCGTCACATTATGGGCCATGTGGCAAATTGATCATTATAAGACTAATAGTCAGATAGCTACCAATGTTGATTGGTGGACATGAGATGATAGCAGACTGTCTGCTACTACAACTCAATAAGTTTGACCTAACTTTGGGTATGAATTGAATGTCAGCTCATCATGCCTTGGGTAATTAATTCATGAAGACGACTGTCTTCAAGATTCCAGACTTACCCGAGTCTACCTATAAAGGTACATTACATGACACCAAAATAGAGTGCATCTCAGTATTGAGAGCTCGGAGACTTGTTGATCAGGGATATGATTCATATCTAACAATTGCTCGAGATACATCTGATGGAGGGCCGATGGCTCAAGACATCATGCTAGTGTTAGATTACCATAATGTGTTCTCTAATGATTTGTCAGGTTTAATGCCTGAGAGAGAGAGATTGAGATCACATTACAGCTAGACCTCGATAGCTCCTTATCACATGGCACCGACCGAGTTGAGAGAGCTGAAGATGAAATCGCATTAATTACTTGACGTAGGTTTCGTAAGGCTGAACACTCCACCTTGAAATGCTCCAGTTCATTTTGTCAGAAAGAATGATGAATCGATGACAGTGTACATAGATTACCTTCAGATGAACAAGAAAATAGTGAACAACCATTATGCTCTGCCACACGTAGATGACTTATTTGATCAGTTACAGGGATCTTCGGTATCCTCGAAGATCGACATTCGATATGGCTACCATCAAGTGAGGCTTTAAAGAGTCAGATAGTCCGAAGATAACATTCAAGACTCGATATGGACATTATGAGTTTGTCGTAATGTCGTTTGGGCTTACAAATGCCCTACAACTTTTTATGAATATGATAAACATGATCTCCGTCCATGCTTGGACAAGTTTGTAATTGTATGCATTGACGATATGTTTATATATTCCCGAAATAATTAGGGATCACGTTAATGATCTAAAGACAATCATGGACATACTTCAAGAGTACAAGTTGTAAACCAAGTCGAACAAATGTGAATTCTAATTATCCCAGGTCTCATTCCTTGGGCATGTCATTTCTGGAGCAGGTATCGTAGTTGACACTATGAAGATTGCAACAATCATGACTTAGGAGCGACCCAAGATAGTTACTCAAATTCAGAGTTTCCTTGGACTAGTGGCTTATCGCAGACGCTTCATCAGCCGTTTTTCCCGAGTCATTCTTTTCTTGACACGATTGACACAAAAGAGAGCCCCTTTCATTTGGAATGATTCATACAAGTAGGCCTTTAGGACATTGAAGGAAAGATTGACGATCACACCCATGCTTTCACTTCCTTCAGGCACTCAGGATTATATAGTATATACAGATGCTTCAGGAGAAGGTTTAGGAGCGGTGTTGATGCAACAAGGTCACATAATGGCTTATGCATCATGTCAGTTGAGGTCGCATGAATGGAGTCCATTTTATGGAAGGCATGTTGAGTCGTTGTACCCGACGACGAGCAGCTCCGCAGAGACATACCTGATGAGGCACACAGTTCACGGTTATCTATCCATCCAAGCAGCACAAAGATGTACCGAGATCTGCGTCGACATTTCTGATAGGATGGAATGAAGCGCGATGTGGCGCTACATGTTAGCAAATGCATGGCCTGTAAGATGGTCAAGGCAGAACACAAGACACCATCTAGGTTATTATTGTCTCTTCCCATTCTTGAGTAGAAACAGGAGAGTATCTCTTTGGATTTCGTCATCGAATTGCCGAAGACACCAGGTGGCCACGATGCTATTGGATCAGTGTTGATAGATTGACCAAGTCAGCTCATTTTATACATGTTAGCATAACCTACCTCCATCTAGGTTAGCTAGATTACATGTGCATAACATTATCAGATTTTGTAATATACCACTTGAGATAGTGTCTGATAGAGACTCAAGGGTTATATGTCATTATAAATACCAGTTCATGTCAGCACTTTAGACAAGAGCTGAAAGACAACTCCACATACCATCTATAGACCGACGGACAGAACAAGCATACTATTCAGACACTTGAGGATTTGCTACGTGCATGTACTCTAGAGTAAAAAGGGTTCTGGAAGGACCATTTATCATTGGTGAAACTCCCACACAACAACCATCATTCCAGTATTGGTATGACACCATTCAAAGCCCTATACAAGCGGATATGCCTCATACCTCTCCATTGCTCTGAAGTAGGTGAACACGCTCTTTACTCCATAGATCTCTTTGAAAAGATTATAAGGGCGGTTGACCTAGTTAGGAGAAAGCTTCTGACGGTGCAGACCTGTCAGAAAAACTATGCATATAGTCAGAGAAGAGTTTTGGAGTTTCAGGTAATCCAACATCTTCTCTTAATCCATTCAAATATACTTATCAATATCCGACTTAATCTTTTTGGAAATTCCGGTAAACACAGGAATAAGATGGGTCGTTTCTTCATATACATCCCATGAAGGGAATACAGAGATTTGGTATTCATGGCGAGTTGACACCACGATATGTTGGACAATTTGAAATTTTTACTCGAATATGTAAGATGGTCTATCGAGTAACCATTCTTCAATGCCTATTAACCATACACGATATCTTTCATATATCCAATCCACGGAAGTACGTACACGACCTCGACACATCATCATCCACGAAAACCTTGACGTCGAGCCCGACTTAACATACGAGGAGAGGTCTCTACATATACTCGAAAATGTTGTGAAGAAGATTCACATCAAAGAAATTTCCCTAGTAAAAGTGCCATTGCGCCGACATGGTGTCAAAGAGGTGACATGAGAAACCGAAGCAGCACGCAAGCAAGATACCTGCAGCTCTTTTCAAGTAACTGTCAAAACAAGCCATTAGATTATGAATATTGAAAGAACATGGCTTGTTCTCCTTTTGAGGTTTTTATGGGTTCAAAACCCTTTGAGGTTTTTATGGCCAGATGAGATCCAAACAAAACACAAAGTAACCTTGACTCGAGTCTCGAGGACGAGACTCCCTTTGAGGTTTTTATATTTGTAACATCCGGATCTGCACACACCCGAACCCGACCCGATTAGGGTCCGTATAACTCAATAAAGTTATTAATCAATGATTAAATAACATAAATCGATCAATTGATCATGAATCAAAAGTCGTTCGGGCAAAATCGATCAAAAATCGATCGCATCGTAATGCGTGCCCGAAAAAGCCGCGACGCAAATTCGTAAACCGCGAAATAAATCGAGACCACCGAAAAATCCTATTCAATGAAAGAAGACCAACGGAATCGACCGTTTGTCAATCGGATATCATTTGATATTTTTAATTCGTAAAATTTACCCCCAAACCGAAACCGTATCCGGAAAATTCGGGCATTCAAAACCCGATCGGAAGTATATCAATATTATACTCATATTAACCGTCATTCTAAGACGATCGAAACAAGCTATTTGGTGCCGAAATCGGACACTCGAGGTGTGTATACAGCTAACTTCGATTATCTAAATATAAGAAAACTATTGGTTTAAAAAAATAATAAATTTTTTCTGGAATTCCAGAAGTTCCAGTAGCCAACAATTGGCTTTTACTACCCTCCACTTGTCAACAACTCAAACCTCCTCATTCCTTATTAATACCACCCCCTTCCTTTTTATTACTTCACATATTTCCTCTCTCCCGTTTCTTTCCTCTTTTACAACGAAAGGCCCCTTCCTCTTCCATTTTCAGCTGAAACTATTGGAGCTCTCCAAACCGCCCAGTCGTTGCACCTATTGGAACATCTACTGCTCTTGATGGTGCTTTTACTCCCAGCAGTAAAAGGCTGCAAGCTTCCTTCTCCACCAACAACTGCTGTCCAACAAGCTCTGGAGACAAGTTGCAAGTCAACCTTCGAAGGTATGGAGAACCTTACTGCTGTTATGATAGCAGCATCCATAGCTGCTATCTTAATTTCCAGTTGGAGATATATTTCAACCTAAAAGCAGCTACAACAACCCTTTGATGCTCCAAATCCAAGGGAATTTTAGGTGTTGTTGCATGCAGTTGGATCTCCAAGCTTGGAGAACCAAAGGTACATTCTAAAACTCTCCTTTTTGCTGCTCCAGGGAACAACCCCTCTCCTGCAATATCTTTCCAAAGCTGTAGGAGCCTTTCTAACCACTTCTTCTTCCAAAATAGAGACCTTCCTGCTGCTGTCCAGCAACAGTTCATGCACTGCATGCAGATTTAGTTTCAAGTTTTACAGAAATTTAGGTACAATCTTCTCCCCCTCTTGCTGCAATCCATGTTTTTGTGCAAGTTAAATCCTCACTACTGCTCCCCATGAAATTTTCCATACATTTTGATACAATGTTCACTGTTGTTTCCACATTTTGTCTCAAATTTGGGATTTTGTCATGTCATTTCTCTTCTTAACAATCAGATCATGAGTTTTAATAGATTTTCAGATCAAGTTCTGGATGTAAATATTGGATTCTAGATTCTCAGGTGTATTGATTAAATAAATATTGGATTCTAGATCTTTTTAACAATAATATCATGAGTTTTAATATATTTTCAGATCAAGTTTTGGATATAAATATTGGATTCTAGATTTTCAGGTGTATTGATTAAATAAATACATTTTTGGATGTAAATATTGGAATTTCATTGCAAGCCAAAAAAAAAAGAAGATCTCATCTCTATTTTCAGTGAACCACTTGGATTCAGATGTCATATATTGTTTTACCCAATTGACAGATGCTTCAAGAATTAGATTCATAACATGTACGTAAGAATCTGGAGTCTCAACTGTATTATATATATAATATCATTATGCAAATTATGAGAAGTCTAATTCATGATGTGGTTCAACTAAGTATTATCTATCAAGTAATGTTCTAACAGACGGGTCAAGATGCGGTAAAGAGAACGTATTTGCATCCTTTTGTATTTCAATATATATATATATACATATATAATATCCCTTAATTAAAAATAATAAGGAGTGATTTGAATTATAATCTTACTCTGTACCATAAAGGATTTGTACAAGGACAACAGAGGTAAATTAAGTTGTAAACTGTTATATATATATATAACTCTTTAGGAGTTCTCACATCTTAAGTTTGGAGGATATTGTTATAATTAGAAGATTCCGTAATAGCGGGTATGTTGCATAATCTATGCTATGATATGCAAGATATGTTAAAAAATTCTAGGTAAACCGATACCTTGGAGAGCAAAGTATGAAAACTGTGTAATACTTTTATCTTAATGGGTTTTGAATGCTGGGGAAATTTATAGTCATGTAAAGGAAATGAGATCAAAGTCATTGTCAGTGGAAAATGGAATAAGAACAAATTGGTTTATATGGTTCTAAGGTCGCTCGATTCATTAGGTAACATGATTTGATATTAAATTGTAGTTTTGATCTTAAATTTTAAAGGATAAGAAATTGGGGGTTAGCATACAACTCAAGTATATCCTTAGACCATTATATAGCTACAAATTTCATGATGATTAAGGAGAAAGTAAGGATTAGATGTACACGATTAAGTCAAGTTTTAAGAATACTAATTAGCCATTAATCAAATGGAAACAATTTAGAGATTTGGACATGAATTAGTATATAAGATGAGACAAGTTTTAGAATTAGATTTATAACATTTAATCTTATGATTAAATAAGAATAATAGGAAATTTTGATACTTGTTGAAACCAGATCCAATGAATCTCTGAAGAAAAAATATAGAAATGATAAACTATGACCACAAAGATCGATCATCTTCATGAATTAATTCTTTATACTTACTCTACTAAGATCAATATCGAACTACAAATATTAATATCAATGCTCTTCTTTTAGAATCAATACATGATTTCTCAAGATCATTTTGAATAAGTAATACTCAAGCAATTGATCTTTATGTATAAATTATTTATACATATAACTAATGAAAGGATGTGGTACACAAATAAAGGAAATCAATGATGAATCGGTTATAACCATAAGATCGTTGATGAAAAAGAGCTACATCTATAAAGTCAACCACAACAGAGATTGAGAAAGGTTGAGAAATCAAGTCAGTGGTGGTAATTCAACAATGATCGATAATTATGAATGCCAGTCATGGTGACCTTTACGCATGACTGTGCGAGGGGGCGGTGACCCTCAGCTGGGCGGGAGATTAGGAAGCCCAGTTAGGGCAGCGGCCGCTTAATGCGCGTGTCTAGGATCCCAGTCCCTTCTCGGTTTTCTCGCGAGCGTTCGCAGTTTTTACGCCTCTCTGGGATCCACAGGTTTTCTTTTAAAGACCAGTTCCGCTGACCCTTGTTCTTTAGGGTACCTAGGCTGGAGGACCCTTGGTTTTAGTTTTTCGAGCTCGTTAGCCCGTACCGGTCGGGCCGGTTTTTCTTTTAGAGCGACTTTTCTAGAGAGTCTCTCTCACCCGTCTCAGTGGCGTAGTTTTGGAGTAGACCTATCCCTCTATTGGACCGCCCTTCCAATTAGAGGGCGAGACGGAAGAGCCTTTTGTAGGCTACTTCACCGCTTGAGTTTTGTTTATTTTTCGCCAGCAGACTTGGCGATGCTACATCTGAATCATCCATATATACATCTGAATCCTCTATGGCTACATCTGAATCAGTTACAATTGAATCTGAAAAAGACACATTTGAGATTGGATTGAATCACAATTGAGTTGGCTAAAGTTGAATTACAGTTGAGTTGGTTTCCGTTGAACTAATTACTTTTCTGCCAATAATTCCTGGCAAAGAGAAAAGACCATATCATGAAAATCATCCTTATCAAACTATCTACTAGGCTTGAGAAAATCAACAAGAAAAGAATCAAAACCCCATATCCATCATATACCCTTACTATGATCAATCTACAAGATTCTTAAACATCATTATAAGCATTTAATAGAGATAATGATCATATCAAAGTCTCATCAATCACATTTTCAAGACCACTCAAACTTATGTTATAATTAATAAAAAGGCAATGACTCAAATATGGACCATATGATATTTATATATAAATGATTATGTGGGTAATTAGTGTAGGATGAGTAGACTGGGGTTTTACATACCAAACAACTTGAAAGCCTGATTCATTGCAAGTAGGTTTAAATTTTAACTGTCAGGGCCAAATTACTTGCTTTCTTTTGGAACCACTAAATTTCCTGTTAGTTTAGTTAATTAAGATTTACTCAACAATTGTTGATGTTCTTTTCTCCCTATTCCATGGATTGCAGGCAAAATACCTGCACCGTTGTATTAGGAGAGTCGAATGTCAATTTCTGCAGTAAAACAAATCAGGTATGTATGCTATAGTTTGTTCAAGATATTATATGCTTTTATTTCTCTTCTGATAAAATTGGGATGCATGTACATAATGCAATTTCTGTTGTTACATGTTAACTGCTATGGAATTTATGCAATATAAGTGTGACATGTTATAGTTCTGTGGCCTGTTAGTTAATGTGAATGTCATTAAAAAAAATTTCTCCAAATTTTCAGTACTCTAATGTGGTCATTAACAAACATGATACTACGGATGTTATGTAAACGGGTTTCCCAGATCCGCGGGAGCGGGCCTCACAATATATGTCATCGATTATGTTGGAAGAAGACAAGAGAAATGGGGAGAAAACATGAACCACTTACCCGATAATAATAATAATAATTTTTCGACTTTCTCAATCATTTTTTTATATCATCATTTTTTTGTAGCTGCTGCAACATTTTTTACGGCTTTCCTTTTTTTGCAAAAATATATTTTTTCCTGTGTACGGTTTTTTTACGCACTTTTTAAACTAATACTTTTTTTGCAAACAGGTCGTTCCCTGTTTTTTTCATTTTTTTCTCGACCTTTTTCTCTTCTCTCTCTCTCTTTTAATTTGCAGCTCCTTTTTTTTCTATGCAAGTTGGGCCTTTCCTTTTTTTCTTGACCCGTCCTCTACCTCCTTTTTTTAAGCCATGGCCCATATAACTATTGGGATTGGAATATCAAGCCCCTTTTTTTAACTGCTCTCTCTCTTTCTCATATTTGGCCCACATGCCCTTTCATTTTTTTTAAATCATGGGCCATAACGTAGGAGCCCCCCTGGGGCTTTTTAGGGTTCCCCGATTGGGAAAACTTCGCTCGTGCCATTAATAGCCGCCGCAAGAAGCAACGCGCGATGCACTGTCGAGGAGCAACGCCTGGAGATCGCGTCGCCGATCGCCACCACTGTGAGGATCTGGGAGAGTGAGAAGGGCAACTCATGAGTACGGGGATGGAGTCGTCGAAGTGCTTCGCCATGGAAGGTGACTTTGTGCGGGCTTTGCGCACGGAGCAGGTAGCCTGGAGGGCTCGCATGGCGCACGCAACCGCCTTGGTCTGGAGGGGGGAGTGGCTTGAGGATGATTCGTGACACCCCCGCCTAGAGAAAGGGGTGGTAGGGATAACGGCATCGCCACCTGCGATGGGTTGATGGCGACAGGAGAAGACCTCCACCTGGAGGTGATGATGACACTAGCTGCGGCTAGGGTTTTGACTCGGCACTTTTCGGCAGCGATAAACTTGATCTTCGGATCTTCAGAAACCTCGAAGATCGGCGACAGAGGGATGGAGGCGCCTAGGTGAAGGTTGGTGGTTGGAGATCCAGCTCTGTCGATCTGGACAGAAGCGGCAACCCATGGAGAACTAGGGTTTCGGAATGAAACCCTATAATTGAATCGCAATTTGAACATTCTCCAAGAACAAATCTACGAACAATAATTGAATCGAAACTCGACTAAATAAAAAAAATATAATATGATTCCTCGAGAATCGAACCTGCTCTGATACCATGTTAGAAAATAGGAATGCGGAAGCGTATCAGAATAAATGATAAAGAAAGATGAACACAAATAATGCGAGATTTTAACGTAGAACCCTACTCCCTAAGGAGCAAGATGAAACCACGGGAGAACGCCTCAAAGGGCTGATAGTCTATTGCTTTTCTCACTGGATACATGGGGTGAAGGGCTTCTTATATAGCCCTCACAGAGTCTCCACATCTCGCAACTGGTAGATGTGGGACTAAACATTGGGATGTGGTAAATGGATCCTGGAGTGATCCATTTACCCATCTACAACTCAAGTGACGCATAACCAAATACTCCAACATATATGTTGTAGTATATTTGTGTTATGCGTCACTTATGTTGTAGATGGGTAAATGGATCACTCCAGGATTTATTTACCACATCCAGTTGTTTAGTCCCACATCTACCAGTTGTGAGATGCGGAGACTCAATAAGGGCTATATAAGAAGCCCCTCGCCCTCTGTATCCAGTGAGAAAGTTCAATGAACACATATGGCCCTTTGAGGCCTTCTCCCATGGTTTCATTCCGCTCCTTAGGGAGTAGGGTTCTACGTTAAACTCCCGTGTTCTTCAAGTTTTATTTATCATCTATGATTCCGCTTCTGCATTTCTATTTTCTAACAACATACATACTTATAGGTATCTGATTTTATCGGTTCAAAAAACCGGTTTGACTGGTCGGACTTGCAAATTAAGCCCGGTCCGATTTTTTTCGAGCCGATAGGAATGATGATGCATGCTGACATCATCGACGATCCAATCGATTTGGACCGATGGTTCAACCCGGTTGGACCAAATCGAAGATTGACAAGTTCAACGTCCAGTTCGATTTTTAAAACCTTAGTACTGATTGTGCAAAGGTGCTGAGTCACTCTTCGTTGCCTAGGTAGCAGAGGCATACATGCGACTGGGGATTCCTTGCCTTGAGATTGTGAGCCTGAAGAGATCGCTTCATAGGGTTTTGGAACCCGCTGATGCTGCTTCTCAGGTTAGTTGAATGAGGACGAGATCACATAGTGACACCCATCTGCAGATGAGGAATGCACAGAGATGAAGACCATCTTGGGGCCACAGGCTGGCTTCATGCGGATCACACACTTGGTGGCTGAGATGGAGTTGCACTGGGCTTGTAGATCTAGGGTTCCAGGAACTTTAGAAGGAGGATGAAGACCTGGAGATGGCACCGCGTGAGGCGTGAAATAGCCCCTCTTCTTCAAAAATTAGGGCTAGAAAGATATGCACATAGGATATCGAGACTGGAGTGCATCATCGTCTTAAAGAATCCAGGTTTCGTCAGGAATCCTAGAATTTTCAAGAACAAACCACCGGACATGAAAATCAAAATAAAATATTCTAGAACGAACTTTAAAATCGAACCCGCTCTGATACTATGCAGAAATTAGAGATTGTTAGAAAATCGGAAGCGGAAGCGGAAACATGGAATAGATAAAGAATATAAAAGAACAACGGGATTTACGTGGAACCCTCCTCCGTGAGGAGCGGGATGAAACCACGGGAGAAGCCCTCAAAGGGGCATATGCTTCATTGCTTTTTCTCAATGGATACAAGAGGTCTGGGGCTCCTTACATAGCCTCTCCAGAGCCTCCAAGTCCCACCGTTGGACGATGTGGGACTAAACACTAGATGGGGTAAATGGATCTCCTCCAAGATCCATTTATCCTGCTACAACTTAATGACGAATGCTCCAACACTCCCCCTCAAGCTGGAGCATGCAATGCTCAGTTTGGACAAATAAAACTAACTCAACTCAACGCTACAGGACACTACGGACAATATCAACCCAACACGCACATTGCTGCAGTCGAGGACGTTGCTTCTCATGTCGTGCAGGTGAGGAGGACGAACGAGCTGGAGTATGAGTCAACTGAAGACTCGGAATCTGACCATTGAGTCTGAAACTGCGCCTGAAGTCTCCTCGTCGGAGAACTGGGTCTCTCCCATCTGGCTCAGAGATTGGTGCTCTACTCTGGAGTACCTATGATACCACATGAAAACCCTTGCCAACATGGCATAGGGAATGGTCCTCTACTCTGGAGTCCCTATGGCTCACATGAAAACTCTGGCCGAAACAACCACAAGAATGATGGGGACCTCGAAAAAATTATGGCAACATATGCTCATCTGAAAATAAGACCGCATCCTTGTGCGTGTCTGAAACTGAGGACTCGGAAGACAACCGTCGAGTCTAAAACCGAACTGTAGAGTCTGATCATCTGGATGGTCTGGAGACTGGCATCTGAATCTGGAATCTGGATCAAGACCTGTGACTCTACATATATACTCCCCCTTTCTCACATACTGGTCGAAATGACAATTGTTGACCAAGTTGGGAGAAGACAATGAAAAATGGGAAGAAAATAACATGCATTTTTTTGTCGTTCACTTTTTTTATGACCTTTCATTTTTATATTTTTTTTGAAATCATCTTTTTTTTTCATTTTAAGCCGTTCAAATTTTTTTACGGCTTTTCTCTCATTTTTTGTTCAAAAAACATTTGCGTACGGCTTTTTATTGTACGCGCCTTTTTTTTGAATTTTTTTTCTTTTTCTTTTTTTAATACTCGACCCAGTTGAGCCAAAAATATGCAACGGCCCAACAAGACTTTCTTTCTTTCTTCCCCTCTTTTCTTTTCTCCTCTCTTTTTATTCTCAGTCTTCTTTTCTACCTTTTTTTAGCCCAACAGTGGGCTTCTTTCATTTTCCTCCTCCCCCCTTTTTTTAAATCAGGCCCACATCTGGGCCCCAGAACAAGCAATTTTTTTAATAACACCGAATTAGGGTTCCATCGATGGGAACCCTCGATGGATAGCCGCTGCTTGGAGATTAGAGGCCGCCTCTGGAGAGGGATCCACCGCCATTGAAAGAGGAGCGAGGAGGGCGCGCGGGGCTACGCAGCCTGCTGGAGCGGCATCACCAGTGGAGCGGCATCGCCAGTGGGAGCAACATCGAAGGGGCGAGAGGCGCTGTTGGGTTGAGAGGCGCCGCCGCCCTGGAGCTGGGTTGAGAGGATCGCCAGGGGCGTCGGCGCCCGAAAGAGGCTGCTGGGTTGGCGAGATGCGAGCTGCTGAACGATCTGGAGTTGCCGGAGGACTTTGCGCGCGCGCCTGCGATTAGAGGAGGCGCCTGGAGAGAGAGAGGGCGTCGCCTCCTCACGCGACTGAAGAGGCGATGGACTTGGAGGCCAGGAGGGGCTGTGCCGTCAACAGCATGCGACTGGATCTGCGCGGGTGGAAGGGGCTGTTGCAAGGGCTGCTGCACGATGCGTCTGGAGCAGCCAAGATTTGGGGGTGCACCGCCGAAGGCATCGCCGGAGTCTGGACCCCCGCCTCCTGCGCGAGGTCAAGATCGCAAGGAGGATCTGAGATCGTCCCTCTTCGATCTGCGATGGCGCGAGATCGAGGAAGGGCTTTCATGCGCGCAGCCTGGATCGTACGCAACCCGAAGGTTGCTTGGGTGCGGCCTGAGCGAGCATGGATTAGGGTTTCAATGGAAAAACCCTAGAATTTCTTGAACAACAATAATCGAATCTCGAATCAAAACAAAAAACACGATAAAATCCTCGAAAAACGAACCCGCTCTGATACCATGCTAGAAAATCGGAAGCGGAAACATGGAAAAGATAAAGAATAGAAAAGAACAGCGGGATTTACGTGGAACCCTACTCCGTGAGGAGCGGGATGAAACCACGGGAGAAGCCCTCAAAGGGGCATATGCTTCATTGTTTTTTCTCACTGGATACAGGAGGTCTGGGGCTCCTTATATAGCCTTTCCAGAGCCTCCAAGTCCCACCGTTGGACGATGTGGGACTAAACACTAGATGTGGTAAATGGATCTCCTCCAGGATCCATTTACCCTGCTACAACTTGATGGGCGCATACAACGAATGCTTCAACAGAGATAATATAATAAAAAACAATAAGAACATCATGATTTTATGTGGATCCCTTCTCCTTGAGGAGCGGGATGAAACCAAAGGAGAAGGTTTGTAAGAGCTGTATCTTCTATTTCAATCTCTCAACTGTTACCAGTGGTGTGGACTTTCTTATACAACCCCACCAGTAAGAACAAATCCCACTCGTACATGTTGTGAGAATAAACCTGTGGATGTGGTAATTGGACCATAGAGGGATCCAATTACCAATATATACACATACTCTAACAGTAACACAATTACCTTCAATCCATACTCGCATGTGTTTGAAAACATTACATATATAACGTCGTAGATATCACACTAAAGAACTTTATTGGAGGTTCCAATCTTGAGTTGCATGTTGCATATTTACTTTGAATGATTCTTAATCTTAATTCCAAGAAAAGAAGCTTATAGAAAAAAAATCCAAGTACAGAAGTACTACATAATCGCTAAGCAGGATACTTTATAAGATTTTTATATTTGTTCTAGAATTTGTAAATCATCATTCATGCATGACCTTCGTGGCAATGCAACACACATATTAATAGGGTTCATATCATGATGGATGAAGAACCGTTGTTTTTAAAGTATGTTCACAACGATCATAAATAAGGAAGCTGTTTATTTTTTTTTGACGCCAAAAAAAGGGGGATACACTCAGCGGTGTTCACCCCAGTATATTAAAAAAAAGGAAAGAGGAGAAAAACAGAAGAAAGCAGCAAAAACAAAAACAGAACAAAAGGGCAATACAAAAAACTATACAGAAGGCGCCAGAGGCCTCAAAAGAGGAGCACCCCACGGTAACCACCAACCAAGTATCCACAAGTCTCGCACACTGTAGAAGCACGTTTTCCTTGTAGAAGCGTTGTCCAGAAAAGATGGCTTGATTTCTCCCCAACCAAATCGACCACAATATCGCAATGGGAAGCAAGATGTCCCTTCTCGTCCTGTTTCTGTTCATCACCAGCGACTCACAAAAGGCCGAAATGTCATCCGTGCACACCCAAGCCAGATCTGCCTCCTCCCACAAACCTCTGACCCTGAGACAACCAAAAAATAAATGCTCCACGGTCTCCACTGCGGAGTCGCAAAGTACACAGGAATTTGAGATGCTGCCTCATAACCTTGCATAACGCTCCCTCGTCAACAATTTCTGCCTGCGGAAAAGCCATAAGAAAAAGCCAAGGCGCTCGGGGATCCTGAGGCCCCAGAAAAAACTACAATCGCGCCCCAGGAAGCTGTTTATTTGTTCCTGAATGCTGATAGGCTGCCCATATTTCATGAAGAAAACTATACTTTTAGCATCCCGAAAACAATGGTTTAATTCCTGACTTATATACATATGAAAAAAAGCAATGCATGATCAAATTTTATGGACATTGAACAAAGAGCATGCAAGTGTCTTTCCATTCCTTTTCTGTTCTTTTCTTTTGTATGATTTTTCTGCAATGATGGGATAAAAGCTGTACTTGGTGGCTTTCAGGAGTGTGACATAGAGCTTGTGCTGAAATCTGCTTATAGAAATAATTCTTAAAAGCAAGGTTGTTAACCTTTCATCTTCTATGTCGAAGCTGGTGAACCTTACAAGTCTTCAGTTGTGTGAATCTGTGCATCCGGATCAGAGCAGAGGTTGGTGATCTACTCTATCATCTCCCATCTTTATTGTTCACTTCTTTCTTAGGGCTTGTAGTTGCTGATTGATTGCTATTTTAGATACTGGGAGCTGTTCTAACCTTTCCCATTGAGAGTCCCATTCATTTAAAGCATGGTAAATTTGATTAATGAAATGTTTGTAAGATGCGACAATCAGATGTATAATTCTTATTGGATTTATTTAATAATCACAAAATCTACTTGGTTAAGTTTGTTGGAGTCCAAAGGGGCATATTTCGTATAGACATAATGTCCATGGTTATGAACAAGGAAGGCCGTATCAATATCGATATCGTTTCGGTCCGCCTGAAAAAGGTTATATCGGGATATATCGCCGATATATCGACGATATCGGTGGAAATGTAGAAAATGGATCAAAAAAGCCAATTTTTTGCCATTTTCAGAAATTTACATCATCCAAGATATCAAACCAACAAATAACCTACAAACAAACACTTATATCACACATATCGGTCATATCGAACATATCGATATTAATATTGATTCTTGAGTTATAAATATTGGAAATGGATTTCATTCAAGTTCTTATAACATGGAATACTACAAATATACACCTAGAAAATACATATAGATCATTTATGAGGATTATGATCCTTATAGTGCACATATCGGTCATATCGAACATATCGCTGATATTGTTAGTTGTTGGCATATTATATATATTGAAAATGGAGTTCATCCAAGTACTTTGATCACTAAATAATTTACAAATGTACTCTTACTCTCTTAGATAATGCATATCGATCATTTATGAACCTTATATCGCATATATCGATACAACGGTACTGTTAGTTGTTGACCTATATATATATATTGAAAATGGAGTTTATCCAAGTTCTTAGATCACTAAATAACTTACAAATATACTCTTAGATCACACATATCGATCATCTATAAAGCTTATATTGCATATATCGATCATTTCGAACATATCGATATTAATGTCGATTCTTGTCTTATTGATTTTTTTGAAGAATTGACTTATAGATATTGGAAATGGATTTCATTCAAGTTTTACAACATAAAATAACTTGTAAATATACACCAAGATGAAAAACCATTGTATGCACCCTCCTGTCGCCCCCGACCAGGAACAAAGTATATAAATCATAGATTGTTTTAATACTAGGTGTAGCTAGATAGATAGTGGAATCAAGCTTGCATGAATAATAGCATTGATATATAGGGATATCGACGAAATATCGGCGATATCGGTCGATATCCTGTATTTTTTGTACTGAATCCATTCATTTTTGACCGATATGGGCCGATATGGCGATATATCGCCGATATCGCCGATATCCCTGTAGAAAGATATGCACTCCGATTTCGATACCCCCAACCTCTCAATACCGATATATCGGCGATATATCGCCGATACGGCATTCCCTGTTTATGAATGCATGGGGAGTTCCTGTTTTCTTATTTTCCAATTTCTTGGATCATGTTAGTGTGAAAATTTTACCTGGGTAACTGGTTTCTTCCTGTAAACTTGTTATCCTTTCATCAGTCTGTATTGGTGGAGGGTGTTGGGTAATAGTGTCATGTAGAGTGTCGGAGAATCACGGAACCATCCATATTTTTTATAACAATTGTTCCTAGATTTGAGCATATAACGGAGCGACCAATGAGCATTTCATGGAGTTCCTAACGAAATGGGAACTGGAGGGAGTGGATATACCTCTTCATGCTTCTGGACATCCATTTGGAGGATATAGAAAATTGGGGTTTATATGTGTTTCAACTTTGAATGGTGCTGATCAGATGATATATACGAAAATTAAGTCACTGAAACCTACTTTAAATTTCACTCGAGCATTTTCATTCCGAGATGGGAGGGACCTGACCTAAGATCTATTTAATTTGATGTGTTTCTTATCTCAACTAACCTGTGGTCTGGTCCGATTAACAGGTCTGGGTTCAGGCCGTGCCAACCTGTTTAATTTGATGGGATGTAATTATTGATTACATCTGATCTGCCTTTGGTCTCTTTTTTGGATTTGAACCATGGTCCTTGGAGATGGATAGCATATCATTTAAATGGGTTTCTCCTATCTATTTTGCTGTTATCGGACGATCATTTTTCGGAGAAATGCTGGTGTCAATTATCAAAAGTTTTGTTAAAATAGTGCATACATGATCCATCCACACTTAGCTTTATTACAAAATTTAGTAGATATCGAAATTCAGGCTTCTCACTACTGTACATGTGGATAATTAATTTCGTACATCATGACCATACGTCCAAAATTTAATAGGTCTCTACATTGAGGTATCTCCCTGGCAGGACTGGAGATGGATTCATCCATAGCATTTATCTTTTTTTTAATGTTATACCAGAAAATGGATTATCTTTCCTAAGAGCTTAATTTTAGTTTGCAAATCATATGCATGCTCTTATACCTTTCCTACACCAAACAATTTAATATTCGTTGGTATATCTAGTATCTTCCATCCTAAAATTTAGGACAAATTTCTGCGTGGCTTATTATGTAAATTCACAATGAATATCATATCAGTCGTTATATTGCTAGTAGCGAATCGTATATGTGTTGACTTTTTATTTTAATTGTTGGATTAGCAACGATGAGTACTCTTTAACCAAAAAGATAATGAACAACCGTTGTTGTATAAACTTTTAAAAAATATTGTTACTATTATTTTTTTTGCAAATAACTAGAACAAAGGTAATTCTGCGATGAATAATACTCGTTGTTACGAATATAACATCGGAAGATATTATGATGAGTATTCAAATCATCCATTAAAGTAGATCAATTTAATGGGCCTTGGGCCGGACATGTATACCATTTTTGAATGATATATATACAATTACTTACCAAAAAAATTTGTTGTAGTGATGTGTTGGTCTTAAATGCTCTTTTGCGCTTATATTTAAATATATTTTTTGGATGGATCTCTAACGGAGGTTCATCCTATCTTTAGTAAAAAAGAAAAGTCTTGGAAGACAACTCTAAAAAAAAGCTTTTGTCCTTGACACAAGGCTGTTGACTAACTTATTGAGGAATTCAGGAGTTGTGACCTGTTATGCATATATAGAGTGCTATCATATCCTCGACTATTTTAAAATATTATTATCGATTTTGAAAAATATGTTACCACATCTTAAAAAAGAACACATGTACACAACATGAAACCAATCGGACATGAATACTAACAAAATATTTTATAGATTAGAGCAAATACATGTTCACTCGTTATATTTTATAAATTTATTTTTTAATAATTATACAAATATTACAAAAAAGCATCAAGTTTGTTATATACATTTATGAACATTTTTTTACATATTTTCTAAAATAGATTACTATACAAATATCGATATTTGCGGACGACAAATAATATCAGTGTTCGTTTCTACTTTTAAAATAGATATTAATGTCAAAATCTATTTAAATCAGAAATAATAATGGACCGGAAGTTGAAGTGACGGGATAAAAGAATTAGCCCATCTACAATAAATTCCACGATTCACAAGGATTGTCTAAACTTGGTGATTTGGTATCTAGCGGTGCGGCTTGTTGCTCGTTTGTCTCTTATTTTTGATGTAATTCCTTATTTGTGCAATTATCTATACACCCATAAATAATTAGCCGTTTTATATAATTTAGTTGTCACTTGTTCTTTCTAGAACGACCAGCCTTGTACTGTATATGGTATCATGTATTGTTTCTACTCGGGTGTTGATTACATTATGGAATTTATTTTTAAAATAATAATAATAAGATCTTACGTAGATGTTAGCACTGATATCGGCGTCGATGAGGAGGTTTACCAATCAATAGGAAGAGATTTACTTCGTACTTTTTTAAGGTTTTTATTAGTTGTACCCTTCTTAACTTCTGCAATATCAGTTATCCCCCTCGTAAATGTGCCTCTGACTTTTTACATAATTCATAGTTCTACCTTTCTATTACGGTAAAGTGAGGGCATACCTGATATTACAAAAAGCTAGAACCGTGAATTTGTAAGAAGTTAGGGAAACAACCGATATTACAAAAAAAGAAGGAACATACCTGATATCATAGAAGTTAATAAGGGTACACGTGATAAAAATCTTTTTTTTTTCAATATTTCAGGGGTTCCTATCCTATTGTCATATCCAGATATGGATTCCCTTGTTGTGTCTCTAAAATATTTCTCCAAGTGCGGCGACTCTTGCATTTTTGGATCTAAGTAATAGGTGCTGATGCCTTTGATATGATCAAATGCCATGCGTTCATTTTATAATAGCAAAGGAATTTAATTGGAGAAGATTAGACTATTGTCCCCAAGGAGCAGCAGCCATGGTGCCCAGGAATATTTTTTACACATATGATGTGTACTTTTTATGTGACTTGGTTGGTTGATTTCATGTGCCTTCAAATCAATATGATGCCCTCGCATTCGTCATTAAAGGTAGCAATTTCCTAGTAATTCTATGCTAAACATCGATATCCTTTCTTAATTTAGGTGTTGGGGTATGATGAAACCACGGTATATAGAGAGTGTAATAGTCTTGATCATATAGGTCTATATAGCATTCCCTTACAGGAAGATTTCCCTTAATGGGTGGATCAGCAAACCTGAATAAAAAATAGATACCAAAATTGACAACAACAAGATCTATGTGGGCTTTGTCCGTCAACGACAAACAATGTCACAAATTGGGCTCAATAGTGTATCGAGTTGAACAGAAGGATTAGTATTCAAAATGTCTCAATACATATCAAGGTTTTAGAGGAAATACTATTGCTAATATGGGTTCACTACAAAATAATCATGTTATAATTATGGATTATTATCTAGCTTTCGGCAACGGAATCACCGTCTCCCCAAATTGGAGAGACTTTATAACAACGTAAACAAATCTTTTAAATTTAGTTGAATATAGATGAATTAGTTTCAAATATGGATTATAAGTACTTCTATTAAAGAAAATATTATTAACCAATAAACAAAGAAAATCGTAATGTAGTTAAATATGAAATTATACAAAAAAATATGCGTCATGAAATTCTATAATATGTGGAACAACATTTTTGATTTGTATTAACTGTAGTACAGAATTTATTGTCAAAAGTAGGATAGTCAACAAAATGTAACAACAATAACTCCATTGCCACTGCTCTGCCAATAGAGAAATTATTGCACATAATGCGTGTTGGGAACGGGCAATCCCACGAATATCATGGAAGCATATCGAACTGAGCAACTTGAAAGAATAATAAAATTAAATCAAACAACAACAATAACCATGAGCAATCAAGCAACAATAATCAACCACGAATACAACTGCAAAATCAACTACAAGTGCATGGGAGATTTTAACGTGGAAACCTCCAAAATGAGAGGGGGAAAATCATGGGGGCCTACTCGACCCAATCAAACATTTCTACTAGATACAATGACCAACGTGTTCTCCCTAAAGGTTATACAAAGCCAAATCCTTCTCCCAAAGATGTATCAACAAAAAACCGACACAAATGAAAAGAGAGAGAATGTGGGGGAAAATGTCACCCAATATGCAGCACGATCTACGACAACAAACCGTGGCCTGATCCAAGTGGATTGACGAAGAAGAGGAGAGGAGATTAATGCAACCCTAGCTCTCCCAAAAAACGCAGCAGCAACAACCTTGAATGGAGAAAATGAAAAATGAAGAGATGAGGCGTGAGGTTCTGTCTGCCTAAACCTCAAAATTTGATGGGTAATTTGCAACGATGCCCACAAATGGTCCTTTTGCATTTTTATCCATCATGGGCTTGAATAAAAGGTTGTATACAACCTAACAAGTCTTACCTTCCAATCCATGAGAGGCGGATTAGCAACCAGCAAGCTGTCACTCCGTGTAGAGAAGATGGACTTCTAAGGTCCAACATGATGGTTGAGTACCACATGGAAGGGAACCAACCATCCAAGCTCTTCACCGGTAACAAGGAGGACTCCATTCCAATCCAAAAATGGAGCAACAATCTTCAAATATTCTCAATGGCAATGCCTTGGTCATCATGTATGCACCATTGCCAATTGTGTGAATCTTGCCAAAAACAACTTGCTTCTCTTCTAGGATATTTCATATCCAATGATACCTCATATCAATGTGCTTTGACCTCGCATAAAATGTGGAATTCTGACTATCAAAATAAAGCACATACTTGTCTTGTTTGAAATCAAGTTCCTACATGAACTTCTTCATCCATAGTAACTCCTTGCACGCCTTTGTAGCTGCAATAAAATCAACCTCTATAGTGGATATAGCCAACTACTTCTGAAGTCAAAACTGCCAAGAAACCACGTCATCTGCCAATGACATCAATTAACCTGATATGGACCTTCTCCCATCAATGTCACATGTCGTATCTGAGTCTGTATAACCAAGAAGAGTAGGCTCCAGTAACTTGAAGATATCTCAAAATCCACTTAACTGCTTCCCAACGATATTTCTCTGAATTTGAGATGAATCTACTAAGAACTCCAACTGCATGAGAAATTTCTGGCCTCGTACAAATCATGGCATACATGGGACTACTTGTGGCTGATGCATAGTGAACACTCTCCATATCTTTCTTTTTATAGCAATCCGAGGGCTATCTTTGAAGCTTAACTTGAATTGCACTCCAAGAGGGGTGCTTGCTGGCTTTGCCTTCTTCATGTAAAATCTCTGAAGTACCTTCTCAATGTACTTTCTTGAGAAAGCCATAACCTCCTTACCTTTCAATAGCGTGCGAACTTCATTCCTAAAATTTTGCTTGCATGTCCCAAGTTCTTTATAGAAAAGAACTTTCCCAACTCCTTCAAATAAGAAATTCTCCCACTGTTGCTGGCAACAATCAACATATCTTCAACATAAAGCAACAAAATGATGAAGTCATCATCTAAGAGTTTCTTCATGAAAATACAATGGTCTGGAGTAGTCTTGAAGTAGCCATGCTCCCCCCATAAATGACTCAAACTTCTAATGCCATTGCCTTGGCACCTGCTTCAAGCCATATAGGATTTTCTTTACCATACAAACATGGTCTTCAAGCGATGTAAATTTCCTCCTCAATGTTACCATGGAGGAAAGTTGTATTCCCGTCCATTTGTTCGACTATCAAGACTAGCTGCCAAGGTAAGAACCACAATAGGAGACATATTCATAACAGGAGAAAAGATCTCCTCAATGTCAGTTCCCTTCCTTCGATTGAAAACTTTCACAATCAACCTAGCTTTATACCTTGGGGTTATAGAGAATTTATCATGTTTCACTCTATAATACCACTAATTTCTTAGTACCCTCTTGCTTTTGGACAACTTGACAAGCTCAAAAGTATGGTTGTCATGAAGGGACTCCATCTCATCTTTCATGGCGTCTACCCATTTTTCTTTGTTTGCATCTTGCAAGGCTTCCTCTTAACATTTGGGCTCGTCACTGTCTGTCAACAAAATGCACTCACGTACAGAATATCTAGTGGAGGGTCACCTCTTCCTCATTAGTCTCTGATGTGGGAGAACATCATAAGAGAAAGAGCTCTTACCATCTTGTCCACCACTACCATCATCATCAACATCATCAAGAGTGGAGATTTCAAGCACATCCTCCTCATCTCCCTACATCTGCCACCTACTAATCTGGCACCACATGGAACTCTCTGTAAAGGGACTGGCTCAACATCATCTGGCTGATTGCAGCTGCTCAAATTAGAGTCCTTTGCAGCCTTTTGGATCCTTCAATGTTTTGATCTTCCGGAGAAGATCACATCCTTGCTTCTCACCAGCTTCTTTTCAATTGGATCATACAACATGTAGCCAAGCTCATTTTGGTTGTATCCTAAGAAAAATGCACTGCTTCATCTTAGCATCCAACTTCGACCTTTCATCCTTGTATTATGCATCATTGTATTGCACATCCTTCATATCCTCAAACACCCCCCCCCCCCCCCCCAAATTAATTAAAGATTGGCTCTGTGTTACATTTGTAAAGATTTGTTATAGCTTGATTTTGTTATCATTTTGTTGTCACTCATAGATGTCCTCACCGAATCCTTGCTAAGCTTCGCAACGAGCATACATGCTGTCCAACTCGTCCTCATTAAACCTATGCATGCTAGCCTTGCTTTTAAGAGGAAACATCCTTGCCAAGTCCTGGCCAACTAGACCACAACGAGGACCTATTTTCGTCAAATCCTAACAAACAACTCGCCAGGGTAGCTATCTTGGGCAAAACTAGGCTGGGACTTGGTGAGGACAATGCCCTCACCAATTTTGTAGAACATGAAAAAAATTGTACAGGTTCGTCATGATTTCAGAACCCCCTCAAACTTGTATGACCGACTATAAAGCCTTTCTTGAACTTGTATCACCAGCAACATATATTATGGCCAGTTGGTAACCCCCATCATTCCATCTTACCCCTCCTATTCTCTTCCAATGTTAATCCTACTTCTCTTATTTTACCATCCTCTTCTTTTATCCTTATCTTATCATTTCTTCTTTAGAACCCAAAACCCACACGCACGCGCACATGCACAATGTATACGCTCGTATACCATTGTATATCTACAATGTATCGCAAATTTGATGTGGTGAGTATGATGTGGGCTAGAATATCATAAAGTTATAAGCATGGCTTCTAATGAAAACCAATCACAATATATTATCTAACCAAATGAATAAAGCATAAATGATAGTTATATTAAATGACAACATCAACCAATGCAATATTTAACCTAGTAGGTTATAAGGAATAAAGTAGAAAAGAGATATGGAGTATCTATGAGATGACAAGGAGGTGGAGATGTATCAACTAGAGTGATTGCAGTGGAGGAGAGGAGGAGAGGATCGTCCATCGGTGGAGAGAAAAGAGTTTTACGTTTTAGCAAATGAGGAAGAGAGGACCGAATTCAATTTTACTTAACATAGTTGGTGAGGACACTTATGTCCTTGCCAAGTTCTCACTAATGTCCTCTCGAGACTTTCAAGAGTCGTCATATTCATGGTCGGTCATGAGCATAGTTTTGAAGTGCAGTTGCCCAGGACCCATTAGCTTTTGGAGGCCCCAACATTATATGTGATATGACTTTTTACTTTATGAATAAAATAACATCTGTCTTATTGGACCATATTAAATTGAATTTTCGGTGAACCAACTCACTGAAAAATGAGCCCTTAAAGATTTGAATTTTCCGGTGAACAACTCAAAGTTAAAATTCAACATTTAATGAGATTATATAATGGGTTGATTGTTCTTCAAAAATAGAATCTTTCATTTTATACTTGATGGTAAAAACACTAAGGACAATTTGTTCTTAGTAAAAAAAATTGTAAATGCCCTTTTTATTTCTTTTGCCTAGGGCTCATGAAATGTTAGGGACATCACTGTGGCATGGACCGTTAAGTCCTCACGAAGCATTGGTAAAGACATGTGCTCATCAAGTCCCTACCAACTTGTCCTGACTAAATGCGCCTATTTTGTAGTGAATATAAAGTGCATATATGATTAGCTTATGATTGATTTGATATTGACATATGGACATACATTTGGTAATATGGATAATCGTTGTGCATATAGATACGCATTGAGCATATTGGTGTCCGCTTAGAATTGTCCATCTAATTAATAGACATGCATGGCTTGATAGGTGGTTATAATTAGGTATGTGATGGAAACATTGATACCCCAACGAATCCGACTTACTGACAACTGTAGCTAAAATACTTCTTACTTTGTAACAACCGAAAGTTTGTTGGAAAGAAAATAATTCGTAGATAAATATTTTCGACGCCATAATTCCTCCTGATTATTGTAAGTGGTATAAAAGCATAAAATGCGTCTTTACATTATTTTATCAATATTGAACCATGAGCAAAATCCATGAGAACACCTTTCTGATGGAGCAATGTGTATATAAGATTCAAAGTTCAAACCTTTTAATATCATTTTCTCAGCAAAATAACCACCTTGAGAAATTGAAGTAACTTCCCACAACGGCAAAAATACATTATGGTAATGAATTTTAGTAAAAGAAATTTGATTTATGGCAACAGTTTCGAACATTAACCTCACCAGTGCCCATTACCGAAAGCTAAATAGCTATAGCTTTATCCCAAGGGGACGTAGGTAGAGGAATAAGGGAAATGGATAATGCATGATAAGGATGCATGTGACATTATTTCTGTGGGCTGAAGTGAGAGGAAAACGAGGAATAATGAGTGATATTTGGTAGTTATATGCTATTCTCTGTTTGGTAGGACGTAAGGATAACGAGGGATAGGGGTTATGTTAGATAAGATTGTTAGATAAGTGGTAGTTATTTGTATTTTGGGCTTTTATCAGTTGTGCCCCTCTGAGATATTGCAATATCAGTTATACCCCCCCTTTCGGGAATATCAGTTGTATCCTCAACTTCTTCTCATTCTATCACTTGTGCCCCTCGGGTTAGTTGTCGTCCATCCATAATATAAACGGACGTTAACTTTAGGCACACAAGTGGAATTAATTGAAAAAAAATGAATTAAAGTGGTCTTTTTCCTCACTCTCTCCCTCCCTCCCCCCCATCTTCCTCCTCTGCCCGAACCTGCTCCTCCCACAAGCCTCCTCCACCTCCTCTGTCCTTGTCATCCTCCTCCTCCTCACCCTTCGCCTGCAGCCTCCTCCTCCACCCCTGGTCCCTGCCTCCTCTCCCCGTACCTAGGTTTCTCCCCTACCCTCCGCAACCCCTGCGCCTCCCTCTCCCGCTGCACCCTCCCTCAGCCCCTGCACCCCGCGCCTCCCCTACCCCTGTCGCCTCCGCCCCCTGTGCCTCCCCCTGACCTGCCTCCTCCACCCGCCCCCCAGGTTCCCCCTGCCCTTGCCCGCACGCCCTCCCCTCCCCCTGCACCTCCCTCTGCCCTGCCTCCTCCCCCCGCCCCAAGGTCGCCCCCTCCTCCGCCCGTCCTTCCCATCCCGCCCCTCCTTTCCTCCACCAACCACCACCTCCTCCCAATCCAACCCCTCCTGCCCACCCAATCGAGCTCCTCCCCTCTGTTGCAGTTGTAAACAACCTAGAGAGGAAGGGGATGAAGGAGGAGGTGCGATGGGAAGGAGCAAGGCTGAAGCTGGAAGTCTTTCAGTTTTTGTTAAGATAAATTTTTGACTAATTGATTCATTAAATTCACCAAATAAATCAATAAAAATTCACCGTTTCATCCGCAATGAGTGATATATCCGTGAAAACGCAAAAAATTAGAGATTCAGATGGATGCATGAAGGTGTAACTAAGAGAGAAATTATGAAGAGAAAGGAAGAAGAACAATGGAGGAGGAAGATGGAAGAAGAACACTAGACAATTATACCCCTCTTAACTGCACCATGGTTTGAAAAAAGCCTTGGTTAAGTCACTCATTGACGGTTAAACTAACAGAGGGGCACAAGTGATAGAACCGCAAAGAAGTCGGGGGCACAACTGATATTCCCAAAAAGGAACGGGCATAACTGATATTGCAATATCTCAGAGGGGCACAACTGATAAAAACCCTTGTATTTTTTTGACAGGAAAGAACCTATGATGAAGGGATAGTGAGGAAATTATATTCCTCATTTTGACTTCAGATCAAAATATTGACTGTCTACGGAGGGAGAGGAATAAGGAGGGTTTATTCCTCGTGCGAACATCCTCTAACTGAAAATAGGTTGCCGCATAGTGTGTGTAAATATGTCTGGTCGGAGGAATTTTCCAATGATAAGGAGATGATTGGTTGTTAGAGAATCCCATCGTTATCACTTAGTTGCAACAAGAGTGATTTGTTGCGGTGGATCGGTATATTGCATCAGAACATCGATTTCAATATCTTAGTTCTTTCCAGAGACAATCCAAAATAAAAAAGTTGTGAACAGCAGATACAGGCAGTGATGTGAGGAGGAGGAAGCTGGTGGATCTCGCGAATTGGGACAAGTGGTCTTGCTCGTGAAGCATATGCACATTGCCATGCACTAAAATACTAGGGCTCAAGCCCCGCTTGTTGAACAATTATGGATTGTTGCGAGGACCATATGTCATAATACTGCCAGCCGACATCTACTACAACAAAAATTGACTTACGACCATGGACGGATCTAGAGGGAGGTATGAGGGGCACATGCCCCCTTTAGATTTTAGGTAATCTTCCATGTGTTATTACTATATATGTTAAATATATAGTGTTAATTTATTTTTTATTTACTAATTTAATTTATAAATTTGAAAAAGTTAAAAATGACAACAGTATATCTATTTCTACAATTTTCTCATTCTCGCTCGTTCGTCTGCGAAAATCTTTCCCCACATATTTTCTTTACACTTCTCTCTTTCTACCTTTCTCTTCATCTATCTCTTTCCCTCTCTCGATAAAAAAAAGAGTGTATCTTACTTAATTTTATGATTCTATTTTTTTATAAGTTCTCTATTTTTAGTTATGCCATCTAAATATATTTGAGTTTTTATTGATTGTGTACTACTATTTTGATAACGCATTTAATTTTTGAAGCTTTATTTATTGGAACAAGTTTCAAATCTTACTACATATATAATTATCTAAAATTTCATCACTACAACAAATTACAATTGAAGTAATAAATAATGGGACCAAAAAAAATTAACTATCGATTATTTCTATTGTCGCAAACTTTTTGTTGTCACAGAGTATGGGATATTTTATCTATAATTCGTCTGATATTATGTACAATATATTATCTATAATTAGAGTAGTAGTACTAGTAACAAATATAGCATTGCCATAAATCTTTATTTAGCCTACATTTAATAATGAATGTTACATGATGATAATTTATAGTCGAAAAATTGTTGATATAGTTATAAATCTGATGTCCTAGATCATTGTTACAACATTTTTTATAATGCTATATTAATAGAAAGTACTTCTACACTATATATTATACTAATCCAATCTATATTCAACTTAATTTAAAAAGAAAAATATTGCTTTACCACAACATATACCTGACTTCTAACAATGAAAACTTACCACAAATTGATAAAAAAATTATCTGGCTTCTGGCAATATAAATTTTGTTGTTGCAAGCTAAAAATCTATCATCACACTTGATTTATTTGAATATATGAATTTTGATTTATCTGATGTCCATATATATATATATATGTAATTAGAATGAAACAGTTTTTCAAAAAAAGGAAGCACTTACATGTGTCTCATTCGCAAAAAGCTAAAAAATAAGAAGTTCAATCAAATTATGTTATTTTTTACAGCATCATAATTACTTTACTTGTCAGTTGATAATAGAATAATCAACATATAAAGATCTTTTAGTTTGTGCCCCTTCTATAAACAGTTTCTGGCTGCATCCCTGCTTATGACGGTTCATGGTTGTTTTGAGTGTACATTGAAATCGTTTCTACAATTACATTGTTGAATTTTCAATGAATCGATATGGTTGTATTATTGAAACAAAAATCGGAAATCTATAATCAGATTGGTCATAGTGCACTGAATTTGTAAACGAAGGCTTTAGAATGTTCTAATTATATACATATCCAACATAGCTTTAGCTTTCTAGAGAGAAAACATAACTTATGACAGATGGATATGGATATGGACACAGCAAACAATGGAAAAACAAATCCCATTATACGATTCGGCATCCACCATACTCTTGTAGATTGGTGAGAATATATATCACAAGTGTCCACTGTGTATACCCACTTGTATTAGTTGATTGGCACCTTTTTATTTAAGTATATACTTTGGGCACCATTGTCCTAAAGAAGCCATTATCATTACATGATTAGATTAATTAATGGAGGAGATAGGATAATACTCTAGACTTTCATGTCTAATTACGACCTACATGGAATAGGGATCCAATTCCACTGGATTTTTTTTTCTCTTAAACATGCCAAGTTGTCATGTTCCATATAAAACAAAATTAGTATAATCTTTTCTATATATATCCACCTGGTTATGTTTTTCTTAGATATATAGCCAAAACATTATTAATTATCTCCATGCAAATATTGATTGATTTCTTGGAGTTTTTTCCGATATTCATTGAAACACAACAACATAATTGGCCTATACAACAAATATTTTTTTCTTTTTGTGACAATGAATTTTATTCATTAAAATTATCTGTTATTCATGGAATGTCAAGTGAATGTTATATTTATTGTTTTATTATAACAGTGATTATCCCTTGTGGTAATGTCCGCAACTATATTGCAATATTTGAAATTATTATTTTTTGTGAAAATTTGAGATATCATTAACTTTTTCAACAATTATTCGTTACTTCATATTTATCATAGGAGGTAATAGCAGTAACTTATTTCTCATAGACAATTTGGCATCTCGCATCCATTTGCTCAAAAAAAAAATAGATTATCGCTATGATCCAAATGGAGTGCAGTGATGTGGAGCCATACAAAGGAAATAAAGCAATGAATAATTTCTCTCTCTATCTCTTTCTCTCTCATGATATCATTGGCTATTCAGATTCCATCACCAATCACGCCCTTATTGTTTAAGGAGAAAATAACGCAAAAGCACTATATATCCAATTTCAATATTGTCCCTAAACTTTGAAAAATAACTCAATCTTTATAATTTGTTTCAATGTGGACCGAAATATTGAAATTTTAATTAATTGCTTGGTCTTTCTAGCCGAAATCACGTTAGTCAAAACTATATTGTAATAACGATTAAAATATCGAATATCATATTGTTAATTTTTATATTCCAAAAGCTTAAAAAATAATTAAATACTTTTGAGCTTCTTTGTATTGATCACGTCCTTGATTCTTTATACTTGCTACCAATAACGTATCTGTCCTTCCTTGCATATTTTTATAATTGTGTGATAAACATCTATATTTACTCTCGTGCCCCCGTTATTTAACCATCAAACTCTCTAACCATTACAGCAAAGGTCAGAAGATTAAATTGTAATAAAAGTAATTCAAAAATCAAACAATGGTCAAAAGATTACTATAAATTAGAAGTCGAGAAAAATCTCTAAATATTATTTCCTTTTTTTACCTTTCTCATCTTGATCCTCTTCTTCGTCCATTTCCTACCTTTCTATCTTGTATATTAAACATCGGAAAATACAATAATGATTTTAAAAAGTATTCTTGATCGTTGATTCACACGTACTCTGTTCAGTTAAACAACAGTTTTCAAGTACATCGTATTCATATGCCACATGTATTAGAAATGCAAAAAAACTATGATTTTAGGATATAAGATGCAGACGTTTATCCTAGTGAGTAGTTTTTTTTTTTCCAAGAGCAAAAAGAGCAATTGATTTCACTCCCTATCATAAAAAAGAGTGGTTTGTCAAAGAGACCTTCAATAAGATGCAGTGATTGATTGGGATAACAAAAGAACTACTGACAAAAATTAGGTGTACAAGAACAAATTGCTAGTATTATAAATCACATATTTTATGTTGATATATATTAGAATTTCTTATCCAAGATGCACGCTTTCAACTACCACCTTCTACTATTTAAAGGGACCATTGCTCCATCTCCCTTAGATCACAAGCAACAGTAGAGGAGAGAGAGAGAGAGAAGATGAGGATACCTCAACTTGGTGGTGGTGTCCAAAGCCTTCTCCCAAAGTCCTCTCCTGCTTCTTCTGCTGCCCATCTTCGAGTAAATTCATATCTACCCATCAAACTTTCTTAGTTCTGTGTTATTTTCATTGATTTTTTGTTGCTAGATTTGTCAACTGGCTCTGGTATTTACTTAGATGAGATGGAGTGTCTGTAATGTAACATACATGTTAATAGTACCGTGAAGGTGCATGATAGAGAAAGATAGTATCCAAGATGTCAGCAGTTTCAAAAACTAACCCTGCTGTGGCCGGAAGCGGCCCCTCTGCTGTACAGCAGTCTGCTGTACAAGCAGATATGCTCGATCAAGATCAAACGGTTCACACGAATCCGGGTTACGAGCCTTTGCGTGTGAACTGCTCGATCAAGATCGAGCTGCTTTGCTTGTACAGCTGTTGTATAATCGAGGATCCGCTTTGCTGTGGTCACGAGTGTCCAATCGTAATTGGATGGTTTGGATCGAGCATTCCCACTATGTAAGGTCCACATTTCTTTTTGAGTGATCTTCATCATCTGATCACGATCCGACAGCCTCTATGATCACAGCAGGAGCTGCTGATCCTTTGAGATTTAGGTTGCTAGTGTCGTGTAATACTTCACTCTAGGGCATTTATTTAGGTTTTGAACTTATTTGGAATATGTAGTATCACTACTACAGGTTACTATAGTAGTGATTAAGCTGCGACGATTATAAAATTTAAAAAACATAAATTTTATCTTGGCAATGATCCTTTGATTATCATAAGGTAAAAGATGTTCTAACTAACTACAAAATTATGATCATCAAATCTCTATCAATTGAATTGGAGATGATATTTAATCGCAGCTAATACAAGTCCAAAATCCGATAGTGCATGTCGTTGCTAAAACATGTTTTCTTGCTATGTTTTCTATGATTCCCTCTCTGACTCTATTATAACTTCCTAAATCAATATTCAACTTCCTAGACTTAATTAAAAGGGATTTTTACCCCATGAACTCTATAAATTTGGTAAATAATTATCTTCTCGAGCTTTGAAACAACGTAATTCCCCGCGATCCGTAAACTTGCCAATCCTTACCCCCACAAACCATGTAGTTAAACCCCATCCATTTACCCGTTAAAACTAATCGGATTCCATTACAATATACCCCATTTTGTTATCAAATTTACAAGTCCACCTCCGCTCTCACCCTCCTCCTCCAGGTCCGCCGCCCTCGCCCTCCTCCTCCCCGACCTCCGCCCTCACCCTCCTCCTCTTCGACCTCCGTCCTCGCCCTCCACCTCCCCGACCTCCGCCCTTGCCCCCCTCTTCCCCAACCTCTGCCCTCGCCCTCCATCTCCCCGATCTCTGCCCTCGCCTTCCACCTCCCCCGCTCTCCGCCCTCCTCCTACCTGACCTTCGCCCTCGCCCTCCACCTTCAGATCCTCCCTCCCTTGCCCCCACTCCTCAACCTCCCCCTTCAGGTCCTCTCGCCCTCGCTCTCCTCCCAGACCTCCCTCTCGCCCTCCAGTTCCTCATGCCCTCACCCTCCTCCGCAACCTCCTGCTAGCCCTCCAGTTTCGCCCCCGACCCGGATCTTCCAGCTCACCGCAAGCTCGACCACAAGTCCGACGACGAGACAATTCTCGCTGGCTCATGGAGCTGGTGGAGCGCATCGATCATCATCGCTATCATCATCAAGATTCATGAGGAGGTTTCATCCTACAAGAGTGAAAAGGGAAGGAGAGAGAGCGGAAGAGGAAGGAGGGGGAGAGAAGAAGGAAGAGGGAGAGTGAGAGAGAGAGAGAGGAAAAACCTACCATTGGATTTGCTAGGGTCTGATTAACTCAACTTAAACCCAAGCTAGTTAACTCAAGAAGTTTCAAATTAATGGCAGGGCCTGTGGGGTAAAGACGGAGTGAGTTTACGAGGTCGAGGGACGAATTACATGTTTCAAAGGTTGAGAAGGTAATTTACAAAGTTATAGGGTTCGTAAGGTGAAAATCCCTTAATTAAAAAGAAAAGTTCACATTGCTACACCTCTTGCCTAGCCCGTGGCAACAGAAACAGTGTTGCTACAAGCTAGATGTGTCATCATCATAACTTATTTATATATCTTATACTGTTTATTGGCTCGAACAAGAACCAAATAATAGAATGCATCTTCTCCTTCTCTACACAGCACACTTTATAATATAATTGTTTCGTTTACTTTAGTTTCCATTAGGACTTGAGGCTGCTGCTTAGTCGAGTATACTTTGCAGTGAAGATGCAGATTTTCCTTTTCCTGCAATTAAATATTTTAACAGTACGAAAGATACAGAAAATACAGTCAACTTTCTGTAATGATCATTTTCTCGACATATTGTCCAAGAAATCATACATGTTTTCAAAGAACTGACGACTGTATTTCGTTCAGTAGTTATAGAGATGGATTTACACATTTGGTACAGTACAAAATATATAAAAAAAACAGCTATTCCAATTGGCATATCACTCCTAACCTATTCCTGATATGGTGTACTTCAGACGTATGGGGACTACAAGGGTGTTGGAGGCTCACATCTGAAGGAGATTAGGGCAAGATCCACGGCCGAGGAGTTTGCTAGGATTGCAAAGGACAAGGCCAAACAAATGCTGGAAGATGCAAAGGGGGCATTAGGGTTGGAGTCTCAATCAATCAAGGAAGATCTCAAGGAGACTGTAAAGACGAAGTATGGAAGAGTGGCTCCACACTGACAGATCGCTATGCATTTTGAACTGAAAATTATTGTAAACCCATGTGTAATTCTCAAGAAATAGCTTGAAGATCTTGAATAAAATGAAAAAAATGGCTTGAAAGAAAACCACAAAGAACTGTTCTATTAAATTTTGTCATATTTTATATTCTTATAAATGTATATCACCACTTCTGCTACAGAACTAATGAGCAAGTTTGGACTTGGAGCTGTGATGTGCATATAAAATTTCAAAAAGCAAAAGAATAACTTACACATCACACTCAGGTTGGAAAGAGCGGTGATTACACTCAGGAGGGCCTGGAGGGCTGGAAAGTTGCGACTCTATCCATGGCCGGTCGCACTCAGTTGCTCTATTTGGTGATTGGCGGTGTACTACTTTATTGGACCGCGGGCACCTATATACCTCATTGTGCCGTCAAAAGGATTGATATGATCTGCGCGAACTTTTTATGGGGGAGAAAAAGGCATGATATTGTTGGAGTATTATTTGCCTTCCTAAGTGCGAGGGGGGCCTCGGATTACGCTCGGTTGGCTCGCTGATGGATGCTATGATTTCCTCTTGGATTTGGAGGCTGCTTTCCTCCTATGCCTCCATTTGGGCGGTCTACATGAGAAACAAATATCTTTCGCTGGGCTCATTCCGGGATATGCAGATCACCCCCTTGCAAAATCGTACTTGGAAGGCTATCTTAAGTGGGAGAGTGTTCGTCCGTGTGGCCATCACTATGGACTGCCCCCCTTACTCTTGGATGCACAATGGCAAGGGTTTTTCTTTCTCCAGTGCATATGACCTTGTTCGGAAAAGAGCAGTGCCACTGGTGTGGCCCTCCGTGGTATGGGGAAAGGCCATCCCCCCAAAGTTCTCACTAACAACTTATAGGATGGCTCGTCAGCGACTGCCCACCACAGATAGGCTCGCTAAGCACAAAATCTGTGACTCCACGCCCTGCTATCTTTGTCTCAGCGATACAGAGACCAATGATGACATCTTCTTTGAATGCACCTTCTCTTATAATATTTGAAATGTCACCTGCCAGCTTCTGGGCCTGCCTCCACCAAACAATACGAATGTGCTTGTCATTCTACATTGGATCGCTAGCTGGCCTGATGGCGAGGTTAGGAAGAGACTGGGCACCACTCTCGCTACAACGATCCACTGCATTTGGGCTGAGAGGAACCGCAGGTGGACTAAAGGCTCACCGATGTCTGCCGATAATATTATCAACTCTATTGTTCAGTACTGCCAAATACTTCTGTAATGAGGACTTTGAATTTTTGATTAGCCTCAAATCCTCCTCATATCAACCGCTTTTGCTTATACTTAATTTTGTTCCCCTTTTTTCGATCCTGTAATGGTGGCAGATTGCCCCCCCTTGTAAAAGTTTACAGTTACAGGCAATATACCTTTTACTTACCAAAGAAAACTTACACATTTACTTGACTTTGACTGAAATGATTAACACATTTCGAAAAACAAATTCATATGACAACCGTAGATTTTGACAGATGTTGAGATCCTACCTACAAGTATAACTGACACATGCCAACTTTTAGTGGCAAGCACACGGTCCACTTCTTCCAATATCTACACAAACCCAATAGCCAAAAGAAAAAAAATTAACTATACACGAAATTATACTATTTTAGCTTGTTCATAAACCATCTATAATCTATAAATAACTAACAACATGGCACGTGGAGTTCCCTGATTTCTTCCCTCCCATCCTCACATGTCCTCCGAAGTAGATCCTCTGATGTAGAGGATTCTACATCTTGACCTGTTGTAATGGCTTTTTCTAGCAAAAGTTTGTGAAAAACCCAACGGTAGAGATTTAATCGATGCTAATTTTTCTACATGACTACCAAATTTCATCTTGATCCGATGTTCCTAGCTATTTTATCGTAAATGTCAAAAGGAAAATCAATACGGGTGGTACTTAAAAAACATCTCAAATTTGGCTTTTCTGGGTGGTACTTAAAATCAACATGGGTGGTACTTATTTATCTTATAGTTTATATCCAATTTCCTGAAGAAATAAAGATCTATTAGCTGGAATAAAAACATATACTTCATGTACAACAAAATTCTGCAAAGTCTTCGATGTCTTGGATGTATAGTTCAAACTTTGAAGTGCTGAAATAGTCCGAATCTTTCGACATGTATATGGATTTAATAAGAATTCATGTAGCTGACATTACTTAAAGTGGGAGAATGTTTTTAAAATAAAATCATCAGTAATTACTATTTTAGTTGTGGTCCTAGTATGAAGAGATGTGGATTGGTGGGGAGGTGAAGAAGGGTATTGGAAGAAACTTTTTTGATATAACTAACACGACTAAAGATTATTGTAACCAAAGGTGTATGTTGGACAAGATGGAAATTAAGTTAGGATATTTACCCCCATAACCATGATTAGTTTCGTAATTACCCCAGAAAACCCTTCATAATCGTGAATTACATGAGAAACCCCAAATAAGTGTGTCGTCCTACATACATAACCCTTTATTATTTTAATCCATTAACTCAATCAAGCTTTCGAGTTAATCTAACACACACTCGATCTAACAGTTAAAATTATATCAAAAACAAAAAAAAGAAAAAAACCCTTCTCCCACCACTCCCCCTCCTCTAGGCCAGCTGTCGCCCCCCCTCCTCCAGGCCAACTGTCGCCGCCCCCCTCCTCCAGGCCAGTGATCGTCGCGCAGTAGCCACACCAGCACCCCTTAGCCTCCCTCCGCCTTCCCCTCCCCTCGCACGAGCTACAACACCATCGAGCCTTCCCCTCCCGTCGCGCGAGCAACTGGAGATTCTCCTCCTCTTCGGAGCATGACAGATGTATATTACTTCAGCAGCTGGTGCAACTCTAATGGAATCCAAACAGGATGCCAACTCGTCTCTCAGCTCTTCCAGGAAAGGGTAGATAAAAGAGGACATGTACTTCTCCAGATTTTCAGATGTTTCTGGAATCCTGGTCTCCTGAATCAAAGCAAAGGTTCTTAGTAGGAATTAGGCAGAGAAAATAAGTTTCTTACTGTTCATATATGCAATAATTCAAAGCAAAATACGAGGGATAAAGGGATGTTTAGGTTTCCTTTTTCCTTTGCACATCGGTCTCCCCTTCCTCTCCCTTCCCGCGAGCAACCGCAACATCCCTTCCCCTCCCATCGCGCAAGCAACATAAGCTGCTCCTCCTCCCCTTCCTCTCCCCTCACACGAGCAGCCGTACGAGCCCTTACCCTCTCGTTGCATGAGCAGCAGAGCTGCTCTTCCTCTCCCCTCGCGCGAGCAGCCGCACCAACCCTTTCCCTCTTGTCGCGCGAGCAACAGGTGCTCCTCCTCCTCCGCCTCCCGTTCCTCTCCCCTTGCATGAGCAGCCGCACCAGCACCCTTCCTCTCCCCTTGCACAAGCAGCAGCAGCTGCTGCTCCTCCTCTCCCCCCTCTCTCCGCATTCCCCTCCCTTCGCACGAGCTGCAGCACCAGCATGCCTTCCCCTTCCGTCGCACAAGCAGCAAGAGATGTTGCTCCTCCCCTTCCTCTCCCCTCGCGCGGGCAATCGTACATTGCACGATCAATAGCAACAAAGACACATTGAGATGGAGGAAGATGAAGTGGGAGGTGATGGATGTCGAAGAAGGAGGGAAGAAAAGGAGTGGTATCCCTTGTAAATAAGGTGAACTTAAAGGTGTATTATATAACGGTTTCCGTCGTACTTAAAGGAGAAATGGATGGAAGATACTCCTCAAGGTTATGTGTGTAACTAAGAAACTACCTAGGGTTATGCTATGTAAGACTTAAGGACGACTCGAGGTCATGGGTGCAATTCATGATTATGGAGGATTTCTGATGTAATTACGAAACTACTTAGGGTTATGGGTGCAAATTTCTCATATAACAACCAATCTCCATATATCTCTACCCAAGCAATCACATGCTTCCCAAATTCAAAACCATGGTGAGACCCTGCGGACCATCGGAGCTATGCCTGCACCCAGCCGCACGCCCCCGTCGAGCGGCAACGCTCCCCCTCGATCGACTACCATGATGATCGTTCAAATGGGTCGCAGATGACAATCATCTTAAGAATAGATATGGAGACGTTGTTATGCTTGCTTCAAGATCTTTTTTCCCTGATGTATCTAAAATTGAGCAGGTTTTCGACTCCCACTATAAACGTTGGCAAGAAAAAAAGTTTTTACTTTGCTAGAGCTAAATAATGTGGCTTATGTCCTTAGCACACTTAAATCAAAAATTGATTTTTCTGCATGGGAAAAGGCTAATAAAATTTGTAGACATACTATCTTGAGAATGCTTTCAAATGAACTTTTTGATATCTATTATACATCTAATAAAAATTAGCATATGAGATTTGGGAAAGCCTTCGAAAGAAATATATTTTAGAAGACGTGGGAAATCAAAAACTTGTAATAGGCAATTCCCTAAACTTCAAAAATGACAGAAGACAAGGATATTACATCACAAATCCATCAATTTCATATTTTAGTTGATGACCTAAAAAGTGAAAAAAAATTACCTGATTCTTTTCTAGCTGGATACCTAATAGAAAAAGTACCTGAAACCTGGAAAGAATATAAAAATAATTTGAAACATAAAAGAAAGATCATTACCTTTGATGATATAAATATCCATATTAGGATTGAAGAAGAAAGTAAGACTAGGGAAAAATCAGAAAAGGCTCAGGAAATGGAGGCTAAAGCTAATGTTGTGGAGAGCAACTCAAACAAATCTTTTAAGCCTCGTATTAAGAACATTATAAATAATCAAATGGGAGGTGGAAAGAATTTTCAAATACAAATATGTATAATACGTATCATATTTGTCTAATACACATCAATATTGTATAATACACATCAATATTGTATGAAACTGCGAATTATTCTTCATCCAGCACTGGGTGCAGCACCTTTTTATCGTCGTCGCATGCATGAAGAACTTCTACGATAGTCACCACCACTCCCGCGTAGTCCTTGGATAGATCCCCCACCATCCAGATCGGACCGACATGTTGTCGTTGGAGTCCGCATGAAGAACTTGCCAATGAGGCCGCACATGACGTTGTCAACTACGCACCACAATCAGAGAATCCATCAAAGCCGACGTGCAACAGTCAGAGATCCCTATCAATCTTGAATCATATAACATTAAAAAACAATGTAATTCGAAATCTGAATTCAAACGAACATCAAAATGGTGTCACCTCGTTCTAATAGCAATACTCAGACATCTGTCCAGCAGTCCTCCCCCTTGACGACGTCCGCCGGCCATGCGAGGCTTAGGATGAAGCCATTGCCGTCGATCATGCACACCATCTCCATCTCTCTCTCAATCTCTGTCTCTCTCAAAAAAACACAAACAAATGAATTGGAGAGATTGGAGGTATTTGGTGACGTGAATGGAAAATTAGGAGAGAGAGAGGGGGGCAACGTTTAATGGCAAATTAAGAGAGAGTAATTAATGATGAGATATTTTAGGTAGTTACATACCATATTTAGATAATGAATAATGACCAAAATGGGTTTTTGGTTAATTAAATAATATTATTAACATACCTTTTTTAATAACCGTCCGATTAATTACGAATGGATGGGATCGTTGGCCTTCCTTTGAGATGGAAGGACCACGTCCCATTTGAAAGATATCCTATTCTCTTATATTTAGTTATCTTTATTTCTTTTTTGAAATTGTGCGGGATGAAAAAAGATAGCTAAAAAAGAGTACTTGAAATAGCGGAAGATTGTTGATATTTTTTAAACTTTATTTCAAATACTTGATTTACGAATAATAAATGTAAACGTATTCATAAGCATATGTTTATATGCCTTTATTGTCCTTTTTGATAATTGTGAAATTATTACCTTATTATATTGGTTGTTATCATTGTGTGTTTTTCAAACGTTTATATTGATATTCAATTTTATTTCTTGATCTCCTTATGCTTGTATAATTGATTTTATTACAGGTTTATATTAGCTATGAAAGATATCTAACGTTACTTTATAGTCAACATTATTATTTTCAAAGAATCATATTTAGTATTATTGATTTCATTCTCTCGTTAGAAGTTAACGTTTTATAACTTTGAAAACAGAAAAAAGAATTATTTGATGCATCATTACTTTGCAATTACATTGGTTATTGCCGTTGTTTATTGAGTCCTTTGTATATACGAGTATTCTCTTGTGAGGAAGATCAACAATATTTTCTATCTTCTCATCTTCTCTCAATTGAGTGAGTCTATTCCTAGTGAAGGATCATTGTTGCTCAATAGATCTTGATGTTGGCGAGACGTCCGTTGAGATCTCGCCATTGTATCATGGAAAATAGTCGAACCGGTACCGATTGCACAGTCGGAATTTCCGTGGGAGGTACGAATCTATTCTTAATATCAGTGTATTTCACACACCTCGACAAGTTGGTTCGTCTCGTCAAATTAAATCCGATATTATTTTTCTAACCATCTTTTTATTTTATCTACAAAGACATGCGTGTGCAACATGAGCAAGCAATAGGCACGTGACATCATATGCATGGCAGGCGATCGAGGCCAGCTCCAGCAGCCGCTGTGAATACAGTGCTGATCAGACGGAGGGCGGTGCTCGGAAGCAGGAGGCGATGATACCGGCGAGGCAGTCCATGAAGAGGTCGCTGCAGCAGTTCCTCCAGGAGAGGAAGAGCAGAGTGGGCCGCGGAGCACCGTACCTGAGATGCAACAACCGGGAGAAACCGCTACTCTCCATCTTCTTGTAGGATATAAGTATAGATAGATTATCCACTTGAGTCTTATGAGATCTGAGTTTCTTTTTAAGATTAGTTTGTACATTATTACTTAATATTTTCCAAAGACTCGCAACTTTTGTCTACCCAAATTGGAAATGTCGTTTCAGTAAAAAATCTCTATACCTTAAGCTACCAAATTTGTATAGTCAAACCTCCTGCAACATAGTTTTTCTTTGCCAAAATAATGGCAAGGATCTTACGATCATTTTTTTAGTTTATTTACTTCAAACAACGAAGTTGTAGGACATTTAAATTGCCACAAGTTAAAAAAATATATTTAACTATAAATTCCGATGCCACAGTTTGTTGCTGCATCATATTTGTTCATTAATAACGATGATAAGCATTGAATAAGTGTTATTATATGAACCATTGTGAATGATATGGTAATGAGTATTATATCATTGCTAATTTTAAATAGGGATATTTACCCAGCAGACCCTGAAATCTTTGTAAATTACCTCTACGACCTTTGAAACATCGATATTCCTCCCTAGACCCCGTAATCTTGCTCCATCTTACCCTATAGACCCTACCGTTAATTTGAGATTTTTTAAGTTAACTAGTTTGGGTTTAAGTTGAGTTAATCTAACCCTAGCAAATCCAAGCGCCCTCCTTTCTTCTTATCTCCCCCTCCTTCTTCCACACTCTCTCCTTCTTCATTCTTGCTGGACGAAGTAAGGGTTGGCTCTTCGAATTGAGCGGCGGGGGGATGGGTTCCTTTGATCGGGGTGGGGAAGTGGACGGGAGGAGCATCCGCGCGCGGGGAGGGGGGGTCTCCATCGCCGGGGAGGGAGCAGGGCTCCGGGGGGTGGGCACGGCGGGCGGGGCTCCAGGTGTCGCACCAGGGGGCGCGGGGGCACAGAGGAGGGAGGAGTTGAGGGCGAGGGAGAGGTTGCGGGACTGGGCGAGGGCTTCGAGATAGGAGTCGAGGGTGGAGAGAAGGGGACCCGCAGCGGACTGGAGGCGGGAGTTGACGTCGGAGAGGGAGGACTTAAGGGAGTCGATGTCGGAGAGGAGGGAGCGGAGGTCATCGACGGCGCGGATGAAGTCCTGGTAGTGGGCGCAACAGACGTCCTCGATCTCCAGCTCCTTGTCGCGGGAGACCTTGCGGAGGGACTGGAGGAGGGCATCGGGGCGCGCCGACGCGAAAGCGCGCCGCACGAAGGGGGCGAGGTCCTCGCCGTTGGAGATGGCAGAGGAGACGGACTGGAGGTCCAGTTTCGAGGTGCCGTCCAGGTCCCCGTTGGCAGAGGCATGCTTGGAGGAGGAGAGGGCTGCGCCTGCGGCCTTCGTGCGTCTCATCGCGCGGTGATCTGGGAACGACGACCGGGAAGGAGGAAAGGATGTGGGTGTCTGAAAGCTGTGCTGGAGATGAGGAAGAGGTGTGGGTGGCACTCCTTGTAAATTTAATAAGTAAATTGGGTATAATATAAATGAACATAACGGAATCAGGTTAACACTACAAGAATAACAATTTATGCAGACATTCAACCGCCAGGAACGTCAAGTTAGAAACATTTTTACTGGACATTAATTATAACGTCTAAAATAAAAATCTCTCACGACATTACACTCAAAACGTCCATATATGTTAAATACATGTAGACGTTTTTAATCAAACGTCGGGTTTACCTAAAAGAATTTGTTTCCCACCATCCTGCCTTTTCGGATTCCCACCAACATAGGCAAGAGCCTTTAGGAAACCATAGCATTCCAAATACGGTTGCTCCTCCTCCCTCTCTTCTTTCTTCCTCCGACGGCTCTATCCTCCGACGGCGCTAGCGGCTGGCCACACTCAACTCGGTGGTTGCTCCTACTCAGGGACAACAAAAATCAAACCCTTCGGGACAATCTGCAAGACGTCGAAGGAGGTACGTTTTCTATCTCCTTAGGGTGTATGGGACTTCTTTTACGGGTTGCAAGTACGCCAAGGTGGAATTCGAAGGATCGAATCATGAATTTCAATATGTTTTCAAGGTATTGGAAAACAAGGTTATGCGTGAAATCCTGTTGTATTGCTTGTTATATCCCCAAGGGCATACTATTTTCTTTTTGTTTTTTAATGCAAAACTTTATTTTGTTACATGCAATCATATATTGGAATTCATCATCTGTCCAGTCGTGGGTCCTTCCCTTTTCTGTTTGGGAGGGGGGATGTTTCCGATCTCATCTTAATCCATTGACTATCACTTTAAAGCATATGACCCAATTGAGAGATGAAAGGGTGTGGGGATCTCACGATTGCTACGAATCAATTTGTCAACCACAGCTATATGAAGCATGTGACAAATCTTAAGTAATTTAAATACCCATACGATGATAATGGGCAACTGACAATGATTACTTGATTCAATATCTTAGAGAAATAACCTTATTTGTTCAGATATTAGAGTTGCAAATATGGTATAGTTGCATAGAAATTTGATTTGATCAAATTTAATCAAAATCTCGTTTAACTGAGATGTATATATCGAGGAGTAAAGCCATTACCTTCACAACGAAAATAGAGAAAAAAAATAGAAAGAGAACAGGGAAAATGAGATAGTTGTGCTTGTTTTATGTCCGACCGCGATAATATCGAATGTCTGGTTATTGTAAGTGCTTTAAAAATTGTAGGGAACAGATCCTCAAGAGAGAAAATAATATGATGGAGGCAAATAAACTGCTCAAAATACGATACACAGATTGTATGGTGCCAATGTGTCTACGGAAGCTCTATCTCGTTTCAATAGTTGTATGCGGTATTTTTTATCTCGTTACACAGATTGCATCTTTGTGTTTCATTTGCCATTATTTTATTTTTTGTTGTATGATGTATTGTAACTCTATACTAATCAAAACACAATATTTCGGATCTTTAGCATGTCTTCCCCGTTCACAATCACGAAGAGACAAAAGAAAGATAAATGTAACATCAATCAACTGAAATATGTGGTTCGCAGTCAATCTCAAGCACCACCAACACCTACACCAATATCCGAGCATTTTCATTCACCAGTTATGTCTACTCAACTGCACTCAGATAAAGGACCATCTACTCCTCAAAAGAAAGGTGAAGGATCTAATTTTTTATAATTATGATATTTTAAATTATTACATGAACTTTGACATTTTCTCCACTTACCCGTTAACAGATGGGACGCCTTCGACATTTTCTCCACTTACACTATATGGTAATCATTTTCAAAAGTATGATCATTTTAGTATATCTTCTTTTACCATGTCTAATATACTTATTCTTTATTAGATGCTTCTCAAGGACGATCAAGAGGAGATAGATCCAGAGGTGTTGATCCTGATGCCGAGACTGAAGAAGATGTTTAGAATTTTGATTTGCCTTAGACATCTTGAATGTACTTTTTGGTTCTTATTTTTTATGGAACTAAAACCTTTGGATTTTTTGTAATCATGATGGTCATTGTTATCATATTTTAATGCATGATTTAGTTCTGATTTTGGTCGTACTACACTTACAATTGTAATTATTTTTCCCTGATGTCTTTCTACACTCTAATCCTATTATTTATCATGGTAATAAGACTTCTTAAATAAATGACAAAACCTTGATAACTTGTATGACCTTACACATGTAATTGTACCTAAACATTGGATTAATATTAAAGGATGCCCACATAAAATATACAAGTATGTTTACTAACTATCGCTTCTAATTTTCTGTATGGATGGCATTAAAAACGCCAATAAAACACGATTTTGGACAAAAAATTATAAACATCAAAATAGATTCTACCAAGACGTTTACTTACATCCGCAGAATTGCTTAATCTGCAGACGTTCAAAAATAACGTCCACAAAGCATCTTTTTTTCCAGATGTTATTAAACATCCACGCAGATGTGGATATATGGACGTTCTCTTAAAACGTCCTTTTCAACTTGTCCCGACAAGGCTAGCTGGACGTTTGGTCTGGATGTTTATTAACATCTGAATAGTCATCTACCGACATTATATATATCTTAAGAAGACGTTTCAAAACATCGATAAAGACAAATTTTAACGGATCAATTAACGGGGCTTAACCGCAGGGTCTGTAGGGTAAGGGTTAGCAAGATTACGGGGTCGTGGGAGGAATTATGATGTTTCAAAGGTCGTAGAGGTAATTGCGAAAGATTTTAGAGTTTGCTGGGTAAATATCCCTTTTAAATATCGATTTCCTTTTGAAATGTATAATATTAGTCATTATATATTTAACAGCATATGATAAGGTGATATATTTTCAGAAAAAAAGCATTACTAGCTACGAACTCATTTTGTTTGTAGTGAGTCCTGCTATTTTTGACATTTAAATCCACGAATGACCGTATGCAATTGATCGCGAATGTTTGCGAATGAACATGATTTGATCTTGTGTGGTTGCTAAGGGGTGTTTCTCCAAGGTAGTTCGGCACATGTTTACAAGTAAACTTGTTAACTAAGGTGATTTTGGGCACGTGATTTATCATACTCGATAGCTAGCGTGCAAATGGGCGACGTAAAAGCATGTTTATTTTCTACTTTTCTGTACTAGTTAAGAAACAATTCCTCTTAATTATTTTCTTGTATTCCATGTAAACGGAGAAGCACGTCAACTTCTGCTTGATCGAGAGTGAGTTTTTTCCACGAATGGGCATGGCCCATGCGAATATGCCCGGTCAGGGCATGGCAGTTCCGATTTTTCCAGATAGGGCATAGATCGGCGAATTGTTCGCCGATCGGCGAACCGTTCGCCGATCGGCGAACGGTTTGCCGATCGGCGAGCCTTCACCGTTCTGCGCCCAGTCCCCATATTTGATAATGTCTAAATTATGAAGTTTATGTATTTTTACCTTATAATCTTACTATTTTTTTATACATTATTAATTTATAAATGATAAAATACTATTTTCTATACATTAGTATTTTATAATTGATAAAATACCTTTTTTTTATACATAATTATTTTTTAATTGATAAATTACTATTTTTTATACACTATTATTTTATAATTAGTAATGTATAAGTATTATTGATTTTTCCATTGTATAATTATTTATACTTAATTATTAATAGTAATGGATAATACGTAAATTTTTTATACATTATTATTTTATAATTGATAATGTATAAATATTAGTTTTATTGTATATAAATATTTAAAACTAATTTATTATAATAATGGTTAATACGAAAATATAATCGTAATATTATTATTATTGATTGTTCCATTGTTTACCAAATATATAGTATATGATTGCGCAAAGTAAACATGTGTGTCACTGTTCAAAACTCTTCAAATTTCACCAAAAAAACTGACATCACATTCAACATAAACATGACATTCAACATAAACATCACATTCAAACAGGAAATAGGAAGATTACATATAGCATTGCGTTAAACAAATATATTCTAAACAGTACTAAGCATATCCTCTAACGGTGTCGCTGTCGTCGAAGTACGCTCAGACGTGCGTACTTAAGTGCAATTGTGTAGTGTAGATCTGCCAAGTCGCCATACAGTTCCTCCTCCTCGTCGTAGACGTCAGTGACTGGGGAGGTCTCGCTCTGAGAACTGAAATCCATCGATGGAGGCATGGATTGTGGCGAGTAGTCAGGAAGCGGAGAGTCGATAGGATAAAGCGGCTCAGGCAGGGAAGTATCCTGCAATGGATATTCTGAAGTAGTCTGGAGTGGATACTCTGTAGGAGCATCTGAAAGAGTGCCAGGAGCACGAGGTACTCCTTGTGGCTGGCCACCTGATGCATGCGGAGTCTGATGTGAAGCAGGCGGAGTCGGCCTGAGCGGAGTACGTACGGCCAGGACTCTGTTGGTCGGAGGACGTACCGACTTACGCGCTGTGAATCTTGTTTTCGTCATCTCCTACAATAAAACAATATCAAAAAATTAAAAAGATAGAAATATATTAAGGCATAAAGAATTTATCCCAACATTAGAATAAGTAATAACAAAATGAGATTGTACTTACGGATTTCCAATAAGTCAACTTGAGATTGTACTAACCGATCTGCATATTACTCTATTTATGCCAGTAATTTGTAATAACGAAAGAAGCATGATATTATAGTGAGATTAACATAAACGATCAATACATCATTAATCAACTAATTAAAAAGAAATTGTTCATACAAATTACTGGGGATGCAGAATTCTACGTGCCCTACGTAATATTGATGACAGATTAGCCCTACGACCCCTACTAGCGACACTAGTACCACCTCCACTCTCGTCATTCGTTTGTCGTGGTGGCTGAGGTGTTTGTTCCTGAACTGATGAAGATCTATCGATCTGCGTAGGTCGCTGACGATGTTCCGTTGGTGGCTGATCTGGTTGCGGTGTACGATGCTGCGGTAGATCCTGGAAGGGAGGTAAACGGCTGGAGTCTGCATAATAGGCAAATCCAGGCATTTCATGTGGAATGTAATCGCTGGTCAGGAATTGCGTGAAGGTCTGCGTCTGGTGTGGAATGGTCGGGTTTAGACCCCAGAAATCACCAGCTTGTGATGGTTGCGTAAATTGGACCTGTGATGGTCCTGCTTCGTCATCGTTTGTACCGACAGCATATGGTTGATGTACACGAGAACCATAACTTTGAGCAGCAGCCTCAGACGGTCGTGGTGGTTCAGGAACATGGAATGGTATATGTGAAGGCTCAGTCGAGTATGAGTACCTCGGGGTGTACTGACTCAGTTGATCCACCAATCCAAAACTCTGCAGGGCGGAGTCAAGTAATCCAATTACATTCTGCAACTCCGAGCTTCGTTCGTAATCTTCTAGGATCTCCCGAGCTTCATACACACTCTGCACATGAATGTTTGACCCGTTTTTAGTTGATGTTCTACGAGGAATAAAGATGGACAATATACGTACTTACCCCTGGTCTGAACCTCGGAGCATATGGCTGGTATGTAAAGCGTGGTGGCGGTATTGCAGTATGTATCCATCGCCTTGTAATTCTCCAATACCAAGACATGTATGCTTCCAGACGCTGCTCATCCGATTCAGCCGATTGTCTTTCCATCACAACGGTTTGACGCCGTTGATTCCATCGGATGATCTGTTCTCGGAGTCGATCGGGCCAATCAATAGGATCATTCTCTCGTTGACGAGAGCGACGATTCGGGAAAACTATCAGGGGCATTTGATCTGGGATGTGAGGTCGCAGATCAAATTGCCTCATGACACGATCAGGCACGTGCATGACTGCTATGTTGAAACAAATTAGGACTGTCTGGGATCTGCACACTTCCTGACCTTCTCGACAAATTGCGGGAAGGTGATTTACGATCTCCATTTCATATGGAGACCAACGCATCTGATAAATAGTGTAAAGTTAGTTAATTCTCAACAAGGAAACGGTATATGTAGGATAATCATGGACCGTACCTGATGCTCGTCATGTGTGTCCAATTCACTACGATAAAACGTCAGGTTTGTTGTCTGAACGTTTTGAGTGAACGACCTACGCCCTGCCGTCCACCTGTTCATTCGGATGTCAATATCTTATTAAGACATAGAATACGTGAATGGTGACTGTGGGTGTCATACCTTGAAGCATATGGCCCTCGATTCAGGGCTTCGAGATCCATTCGATACGGTCGGGGCACCCCGATGTGTATGTGCTCCCAAGACCAAGTCTGAAGTAAAGTCAGAAATCCGTAACATCTCTTGGATCTCCCCAACGAGCATTCGTCAAGTTGCTGGTATAATTGGGCAAGAACTGCTGCCCCCCAAGCTAGCTGACCACATTCCTGGAAATTTTCGAGCAGACGGAGATACCGTAACGGTACCTTATCACCTGTAGAGTCCGGGAAGAAAGACTCCCCAATCTGGTATAAAATAAAAGCCCGCACGATTCTCTGCAATGTATGCGGATCTTGCTCCTGAAGGTTTGCATCCGAGAGAATGGTGTCATGAATCCAGGTAAGCTTCAAGCGTCCGCTCGACAGATTTTCTCCGCCTCCATGGATGGGGTTGGCTCCAAGCCATTCTGCGCAGTAAGCACTCCAGTTATATCGTGCAGGGTGTTCAAACCCTGTCACGGGATCCCCATCGACACGAAGACCTGTAAGGATTGACACATCTTTCAATGTGACTGTCGCTTCACCATGTCGGAGATGGAAAGTATGCGTCTCTAGTCTCCATCGTTCCAATAGTGCCATTAAAAGTGATTGGTCGAGGTTCGCCCTCCTCATGTTGGTGACGCATAGCAAGCCAGCTGTCTCCAGCAACTGATCGAACTCCGCACTGCGGGGTTTAACCAATAGTAATGACTAATTATAATATTTAAAATTAATAAACTAATACTTATAATAATTAATAATTATAGTAATTGCTAATAATTACTGATTATTAGTAATTATTATTAATTAAAACTTACTTTTTATTGGTAAAGAATAATTATAATAATTATTAATTATTAACTAATACTTATAATACTTAATAATTATAATAACTATTACATATTAGTAATTAGTATTAATTACTACTTATTTTTTATTACTAATGACTAATTATAATATTTAATATTAAGTAACTAATACTTACAATAATTAATAATAATAGTAATCACTAATAATTACTAAATATTAGTAATTAGTATTAATTACCACTTATTTTTTATTACTAATGACTAATTCTAATATTTAATATTAATTAACTAATACTTACAATAATTAATAATAATAGTAATCACTAATAATTACTAAATATTAGTACTTAGTATTAATTACCACTTATTTTTTATTACTAATGACTAATTATAATATTTAATATTAATTAACTAATACTTACAATAATTAATAATAACAGTAATCACTAATAATAACTAATTATTAGTATTTATTATTAATTACTACTTACTTTTTATTACTAATGAATAATTATAATAACTAATAATAATTAACTAATACTTATAATAATTAATAATTATAACAATTACTAATAATTACTAATTAGTAGAAATTATTTTTAATTACTACTTACTTTTTATTAGTAATGAATAATTATAATAATTAATAATATTTAACTAATACTTATAATAATTAATACTTATAATAATTACTAATTACTAATTATTAGTAATTAACAATAATTACTACTTACTTTTAATTAGAAATGAGTAATTATAATAATTAATAATAACTAACTAATACTTATAATAATTAATAATTACAATTATTAATAATTATTAACTACCTACTATTTATTACTAATTAAGAATAATTAACTACTTACTATTTAATAGTAATTATTTAGTAATATTTTCTTAAGAATTAACTAATATAATTGATATATTGGTGAATTGGTAATTGCTAATGCCTAACTACTGTTCTACGAGAGATCAAAATAAAATGACACTTTCTCAATATATCTAAAATGGGGGCTAATGAATATGTAATTACATCTAACAATGGCATACATTTTTCCTAAAAAGTTTTAAACTAATTAAATTGAAATTATGCAAACAAAATTATAAAAAATAAATAATAATTACCTTAGGCCTTGGAAGGAAGGAGGAGCTTCTTTGAGAGGAGAGGGAGAAGTTGAAGGGAGAAGAGGAGAGGATGAAGTTGAAGGGAGAAGTGAGAATGGCGTGGGGAGAATGGAGGGCCGGCCCTTCTATTTATAGGGCACCCGGTCGGCAAACCATTCGCCGACTGGGTCCCTTTTCCATAAAACCCGGGCACGCGGGGATTCCCGGGCACGCGCGGGAATCCCGGGCACGCGCGGGAGGCCTCGGGAGGGCGCGAGCGTGCGCCTTGGGAGGCGCGGTTGGCAGGCGTTGAATGGGGTCAAGCGTTGATCGGCAAACGGTTCGCCGATCGGCGAACCGTTCGCCGATCAATGCCCTGACATGGAATTTGCGAACTGACATGCCCTGACTAGGCATATTTACAAGGGCCATGCCCATTCGAGGAAATCGCTCATCGAGAGTTGTGGGAGAGAAGAAGCACATTAGCCTTCACAAAATTCGCATCAGCTTTATTCGAAATCGAAAATTACGATGATATGGAAGCGCGGCAGAGAGGACAGACGTTGCTCCGCAAGAGCCATCTCCCCACGCAGTCCTCGTGGAAAACATGCGAGCACGTGAGCCTCCCCACCGCCTCTCCCTCCTCCATCTCCTCCAGACATATAGCGCACTTCTCCTCCTCCTCCTCCCCCTTCTTACGGTACGTCACCCTCTCCACTCCCACATCCTCCAACATAGCCGCCACCACCACTACCTCCTCCTCGCAACGGACCGCGGAGTACTCGTACACGACCTCCGTGTCGACTGCCTCCTCTCCGCCCACTCCCACGATGCAAGCCGCCACGATCAATCCTGCGATCAGTTCTCGGGTAATCAAGACCTGCTCTTCCAGCGATCCGACGGCACCTTCAGCCATCAATGCCCGTTCGATGCACGCCGTGATCTGCGTCATAGGGCTAGTGAGGATCCAGTCGAAACCGTCCCCGATTCGCAAGCGTCGCTCGTCGGTGATGCGTGCCTCCTCAAGCGTCTGCATGGACGAGGAGATGATCTCACCGAGAGACGACCGTCGTATGTGCACCAGCCTCTCGCGGACGCGGAGACAGACGGTGAGGACCGGGCGGAGGCCGGAGGAGCCGAGCTGACTCCAGATGACGGAGATATTGGGCGGCAATTCCATTGTTAATTCGTATCGCAAAAATCAGGATAATTTGTTGATATTTATGAGAAGCAAATGGAATCCAAGTCGTGATACAAGTAGGACCCCTGACTCCTGATCGATTAATTAGGAGTAGGAAATTATCTCAAGGCCCTTCTTGGATTTACATACTCCTATCCCTTTCTGACTACCGTCCTCTGCTGAAGTATAACCGACACACACATCTCCCAAACCCTTGCGTGGTTGAGAAGTTTGCCAACTCCTCCATTAATGAGCAGTCCTTCTTACGTGAGCTATTTCCCATCACGGGTATGTGCAGGGTAAAAATTTCAGGGATGGGCATGGACTCAAATTAATGCTCACAATAGGAAAATATCGGTAAACCACACGCCGTGCATGGTAACTATTTTGCCGTTAACTTGATTCAACGTTTAACTTGTATATATTATAATAATAAAGTAAAGCTTATGTTATATATATTATAATAATAATAAAGTCTGGCTTTGTACGGTTGGTGAGTGCACTGAGTGGTTAGATTACCTTCCAGAACACGCTCAAGTCATCGAAGCACTCGGCGGTGGTCGTTTGTATGAGGTCGAACTTCTCACTAGGATGAAAACGGATCAGATATGGATCGGATATGTGCCTATTTCCATATCCATATTCAGTTTATCTCTATCGAATACGAACACTACAAGAAAAATAAGTTGCTTCTACGGAACTATACCCACGGATATGGGATTTGTGGCCACAGAATTGGGTTCTGGCAACGACACGTCGTGGCCGGTAGCTGTAGTTACAAGTCTCGTCGCGAGAGTTCTCTAGCCACGAATATGTCGTGGTCACTGCAAGTGACCACAAAACTTATCGTTACCACAACTCTTATATGAAGACTTTGGTCACGGATTGTGGCTACGAGAAACTAATGGCCACGGAATTATCGTGGCCACAAGTTTCCGTAGCCACATTCCGTGGCCACAACTCATTTTTCTTGTAGTGGAATACAGATATGATTCAGATATGCATTAAGGAAACCACATCCTTAAAAATATGGATACAAATTCGAATCGGATCACTACAAGGATAACAAGTTGTGGCTACAGAACTATGGTCACGGATATGGGGTTTGTGGCGACAGAATTGAGCTCTGGCCACGACACGTCGTGGCCAGTAGCCGTAGCTACAAGTCTCGTCGTGAGAGTTTTCTAGCAACGAATATACCGTGGCCACTACAAGTGGTCACAGAACTTATCGTGGCCACAACTCTTATATGAAGACTTTGGCCACGGATTGTGGCTATGAGAAACTAGTGGCCACGGAATTATCGTGGCCACAAGTTTCCGTGGCCACAACTCATTTTTCTTGTAGTGAATATTTATCGAATCCAAATACGGATAGAATAAAGAGTGGACCCGAATATAGATCAAATAAAAAGTCAATCCGAATTTGAATCCAAACGAGCTATTTCCCATCGGGGATCCGCTCATGAATCAATTTGAATCCGAATCCGTCCTCTATGGATTAATACGAATTTGAATCCAATCATGAATCATTAATGGAGGACTTGGCAATACCAAAAAACTAAACGTACGAAGGACTGCGCATTAATCCGAATTTAGTTTTTTCCAGTCGAAACACGTGAATATTGTGCGCATGACAAACAGAAAAATCTCGTGAGGAAGAAAGGGAAAAGTGATCAATTTGTTCCCCAGTAAGTCCTGTTCAAATGAAACATTCTACAATTCAAATGAATAAGATGTGAGAAGAATACCACAAAGAAATGTAAATGCCATAGTTTGTATTCTTGTGAATGTATATGATAACCGCCGGGAGAGAAAATCTAATGGGCAAGTCTTTTTCAAATAAAACTTGTGATATTTATTTCTTCCCCTTCTCATGTTATGATTTTGACATTCTTATCAATCAAAATTTCACAAGAAGTGTTTATATACCTTAATCCTAACTCATCCCCAGGTTGAAGAACCTCGTAGTATGCACCCCTCATGTCGTACCATACCTCAACAAGACAGAGATCTTGCTGGTTCTATTTGCATTCGGATATATGGGTCCGTTTGTATCAGGGATACGCCTGTACGTGAGTAGTTTATAAACTCTGTAGGGTTAGGGCTCTTTGAATCTTATGCACTTTTCTTCATTCTATGCATAGCTGAAACCGATCACCACCACCTAAGGATGTAGCCCGGTTACGGGTGAACCTTGTAAATCAGTGTTTGTGTCTTGATTGATTGATCGTGTTTGTGTGTGTTTGCTTCGGCGATTCGCACCAAGAAGAATACCTTACATAGTATGCATGCTTTTGATACACGCTGATAATTAGCACACCGTATCTGAAATGTAAATATAATCAAGTTCATATGACACCTCTAAATTCTGATACATGTTGAGATACTATCAGTGCATATGTAAATATTTCAGTGGCAAACTCACAGTTGACCAATGAGTCATCACCTCTAAGATTAGAGATGATCAAGACATTGAGACTGACAAAAGAAGAAATCAAAGTATGCTTCTCTAAACTAACCGACTCCAATGTCCTAGCGAAGATTTCGATATTTACACAAATCCAATAAGCAATAGACAAGTTTTCAGCTACACCAAGTTGTAACTAAAGGGCGGTGATACGTTTACTGACCAACATGGGGCTGGATTCAGCAACTGAGGTAGCATATGAAGCTCCTGTGCTCCATCCTGCTGATGTACTTACCTGATTGCTACTTCTCGTATAGTCTGAGTTTGGATCACTGGCTCCACTTTCAAATTGATACTGTGATAAGTATCCAGGCCCTGACCTCACATCCTTCACCTCCAAATTCCCAATCAGCATATTGACAACTTGCGACATGGTTGGTCGGAATGCTGCAGTTGCTTGAGTACATAGGAGAGCCACTTTTATCACTTGTAGTACGACTAGTACCTCATCTTCATTGAAATCGTTTAGTGATTGGTCGATCAGCTGTAGCTCACTGTTTTCTCTGTGCAATTGCCATGCCTGGTTGCAACAATATTACACTGATGAAGTAAACGAAAAATTTTCATGCCTACAAGCTATAATGATAATCGAGATGAGTAATTGGATTAGATATATTCTCCAAGCATAATGCAAGTGAAACTGTGTCAATACCCATGCCAAGAGATGCATCCTTTCTTGATCCATGGTCGAAACTATATTTGGTCTCCCGGCTATGATCTCGAAGGTGACAATTCCAAATGCAAAAACATCAGTTTTTTCAGTAAGGTGTCCTGTCATGGCATACTCTGGTGCGAGATAGCCCCTGTAAGGAAATGACAAACATGCGGCAGTACCAATTTAAGTGAAGACTAAATGAAAGAACCATGGCAACAAGTCGAATGAATCCTTACAGTGTTCCAGCAACTTTCGTGCTCATTTGCGTTTGCTTATCATCATACAGCTTTGCCAGACCAAAATCTGATATTTTAGGATTATAGTCAGCATCGAGCAATATGTTCGCTGCTTTGATATCTCTATGTATGATGCGCAGCCTTGATTCCTCGTGAAGGTATGCCAATCCTCTCGCTGTCCCCAAGCATATTTCGAAACGGGTCGACCAATCAAGAACACATGTTGACATACCAAAAAGGGATTGATCAAGGCTCTTCTTTTCAAGGTACTCATAAACCAAGATTCTCCTTCCTCCTTCGAAGCAACAACCATACAACTGGACAAGATTTCGGTGTTGCACTGCTGCTATGGTAGCGATCTCAGCCGCAAACTGCCTTGTCCCATGGTGAGAAGCAGTTGATATTTGTTTTACAGCCACAAGCCTCCCATCAGAAAGCTTGCCCTGAAAAGGATTGAAAATAACTTAAAACATCCAGGCAGATGAACTATTACGACATAGTTTGGTTTTGCATAAATGTACCCATTTGAGCAAATTCAATAAACCCCATGAATGGATTTTTTTTAGTTTGACAAGGAAAATCAAAAAAATTATTATGGGATTATAATTCTTACAGAAAACCAAGTTTTATGGTATGAAAATCCAATACTTGCCTTGTACACCGCACCATATCCTCCTTCTCCAAGCTTATTAACCACATTGAAGTCAGATGTAGCAGATCTCAACTCGGAGTACGTAAAACAGTGTGGACGGATGGCTAAACCTTGCAATTCTACAGAAAACAATGCAATAAGAAATTAAGAGTTGCAACTCTACCATCAGGCACCTCACTTAGCATGCTTGTAATATAAAGTAGGAAACAATATGGAAAAATAGGGTCAACTACCTGTTTCTACTGTTTCTTTTGTTCTCTGTCGTCGCCATAATACAACCCCAAGAACCAATAAGGCAACGACCACAATCCCAGATGCAATCCCTGCAATCAATGCCTTAAGCCAACCAGAAGACCTTTTAATGGCTGGTGGGAAATCTGAAATATTACGACAGTGAAATTTAGACCATGCAACATGCATAACATTCCATAAAATATTTTAAGTTTGAAAACATACTTGGCGTTACTTTGATGGCTGCAATAGATGGGCCGTAGTTACCATCAGCCGGTATGGAACTGGTTCCTTTTCCAGCCCAAAAAAAGTGTATCTCAATATAATTGTCTCTAGTAACAGTAATGTATTCCTTTGAAACTACACTAAAAGAAACTCCACCAGCTTCCCTTCTTATATCAAAATCTTTTTCTTTAAGTTCCCCCTAGAAATGTCTTTGAGAATTATAAAGTATATTCTATCAAAGAATATCTAAAACATGATAATAATTATCATAAAATAAAAGCACAGGATGTAAGTTACAAGTTTTGAACACAAGTGCATGTTATCCTGACTCCAGAGAACTGAAAAATCGGTTTCTTTTCAGTAAGGTGAACCTGTTAACAACACATCTCATTAAGCATGGAATTGAGATTGATCTCTAGACGGGCATTTAGGTCTCTGTGCTGTCACCAGAAATATGGGATTGAGAGGAGAGCATGAAATGCCACAAAGCGAAGCTTTTTCCCCCCTATAAATAGTGTACATCTTGGAGAGATATGACCCTCAACATACTAAGGAATTATGATTAATGGGCACTAACTTTTCCTTTTTCCCGTTGTACAAATCTCCTCTTTTCTGAGGCTCTGAGAGTGTCGATGATCCCATTCTTGGTTACAGTTGAGAATCGAATGATCCTGGCTGATGACACAAGCCATTCTGGGATGTGGGAACAACTGTCCTGCCTGATATAAGTTACACCTCTTATATAGCATTACATCTCCCATTTAATTGAGGGCGGGAGTTGTGAAGCAGATGGTCCAGAAACAATCTAATGTTGTTCAGTGATGTGTGCTTGGGTAATGGATCTTGGTTGTAGATCTGTTTAACCTTTATGAGTATAAATATTCTACACATCAAGGTTTTGACCAATATGTGGAGTAGAAGAAAAGCTAGTAGCCTGTGCACCAGCTCATCCCCTCATGTGGTTTTTCCTTCTTTGAGGATGATTGCTTTTTCACATGAGATCAGAGCAATCTGATCAAGGATTTGTTTTTATGTAGAGGCTTTTTGTGCTTTGTTTCATGTCTAAGGTTGCGGTGCAACTTGTTGGTTTGAGAAAATTCCCTTAGTTTCCAATACGAATTTCTAGTCATAGGAGCATCGGATTCCCATAGTTTCCAACTTGCTCGAGGATCTCACATGCATCAGATTCTTGTAGACAGAGCTGTTGTGATCGATCAAAATGTTATCTCTGATTGATCAAATTCATATCATGATTGGTCATTCATTTGAAGCGATCGATTAGTACAATCCAACCTATCCAGAAATGCTTCATGATTAACCAATTCACATTGAGTGATTTATTAATGTATGGTATTGTTTGTACCTTAATTGGTCAAACTCTCGTTGTTAACCTATTAAGAACTCGTACTGTTTTTTAACTTGGTTGCGTGAGTTGATCAATCAAACCTTTTCCCTTGTTTCTTTGTGACCAATTATCGGGAGTTACTGCAACAGCCAATGTTAAAGTCATTTTCAAAATTTTTGAAAAATAAGAGAAAATCCTGGAAAATCCCTTTCCATGCTTCGACGAAATGAAATCAAAATTCAACATTTCAAGTGGCTGATTACATTTTTTGCAATTCCAGGCATATATTGCAATTACTACTTGTATTATCTATGGTCCCTTCTGAAAATGCACTAACAAAAGGGGGGGGTTTAGATGTGTTAACAACTATACACTTTGAAAACATGCTATCTATAATGCATTTATAGAATGCGATATTGATCCACAGGCTGAGAATTGATTTTTGTGATCATTAAGACAGAATATTTTCATTTCGACATTACTTGGTAACCTTCCTTTCAAAATTTGATATCCTTATCAATATCCCATGCCTTCCCATCCTAGATTTTTTCGAGTATTATTTTACTTCTACCATGCCAGAATAAAGTTGTACTTTACATAATTGGTCTTGTCTCATTATAAGCACATTTCGACCTATCTATGATATTGCCACTCATTTGCTTCACACCAAGCTTACTAATGCAACTGGCTTTTACTTCTACATGGAGAAATTCAACTTGCAAAGGATAACATAAATTTTTTTAACTTATTGAGTCCATCAAGAACATAGTTAATTCAAATATAAACAACTCCATATTATTTCCTTTACTAAATTCAGTCAATTCAGCAAATTAAATCTAATATTGATCCAGTACATAAAAAATGCCAGAGATCAAAATTCCAATCAGATAAGTATCTAGTCAAAAGTGTGGTAACTGCAAATATGTATACCTGAATATAGATATCAAAGACTCGTCGACCTGTACTTCTCCAGCTTCTGTTGTTAGAGAATGTCAACTCAACAAATTGGAGCTTTACAGTGTAATTACCGTTTTGAAGTCCAAGACCATAATATCTTAGAGATGATGCTGAAAGCCTCAAATACCGAAATAGTTCCACATCTGAAGTATTTTGCACCTTAGCATCTGTATTAGTATAAGGAGGACCAATAGCATCTGCAAATACTCCAACATTACTAACAGCCCAACTTTGGGCATCATTCACAAAATAAAAAGCTGCTCCAAGGTCTTTTTCATCAGATTCATAGTCAGTTCCATCAGACGCTACCAATTCTTTGCCTCCACAATTTATTCCGAATTGATAATCTGAGAAATGCAAACAGATTTGTGCTCAAACAAACCAACTGTGTAATGCAAGAGCAAGATCTGCAATGTTACGTCCAGCTAAAACTTCAGATGAGAAGTTACTCACGGCCATATTTTCCAAGCTTACAGGGCATGTTTTGCTGTAGGCAATTTAATCCTTGACGAATAGCAGTGAAACTGGACAATGGAAAGATAAGATGGGTGTAAAAAACACAGTAAGATACATACCATGAATACTAAAATTTGTGGTTTGGGATGGCCTACTGACCACCCTATCACGTAGGAGAAGGATCGAAATGGGTCGGATCTTCTACTTTCAGTCCTCCATCAAAGTCATATATTTACAAGCCTCACACGGCAACTAATGCTCTCAACAAGTGGTATGAGATAAAAATGCATTCAGTAATTATAATTGTTAGAACCAAACACACAAAGCACACACAAATATGGAGACACAGATTTACGTGTAAAATCCTACAGAGAGGGAAAAACCACAGGGGTCTCAATACCTTATCTACCTAACTAGAGATTAGGGCACTCTTCACTAAGATAATTTTTCAATGAGGGATGAATACAATATATAAAGAAGGATGGGTAAACGGTCCCTCATCCAAAGATCTGTTTACCCATATAAGTATGAGCTCAACACCCCCCTCAAGTTAGCATACATGTCCACCATGCCCAATTTGCCTACGTTCAAATCAAATTGTACCGTAGGCAGTTTCTTTGTGAAAAGATCAGCAACCTGATCGGTAGACTTTAGGTATGGAAGGCATAATAGACCATCCTCAATCTTCTCACGAACGAAGTATCTATTAATCTCCAAATGCTTTGTTCTGTCATGCATCAGGATTGTTGGCCAAGATTATTGCGGCCTTCTTGTCTGGCAAAACATCTTCATTGGCACACTAACCTTGATGCCCAATCATGGAGCAGAATTTTTAACCATAGAGTTTCTGTAACACCATTGGTAAGAGCCATGTATTCTGCTTCAACACTTGATCTTGAAACCACATTATGCATCTTACTTCTCCAAATAACCAAATTTCTGCATAGATATACTGCATAACATGATGTGGATCTTTATCGTCAACGGAGTCAGCCTAGTAGCATCCGTATATCCTTTAATAGTGACTTCGAGATTTTTCTTGAACATAAGACCTTTTCCTGGCGATCCTTTTATGTAACATAAAATTCTATTTACCGCATTAGCATGAGAAGTGATAGGAGCATGCATAAATTGACTCACCACACTTACAACATATGTAATATCCAGTCTAGTAAGAGTAAGGTAGAACAATTTTCCCACCAACCTTTGAGACCTATCCTTTCCTGCATCATCAAGAAGGTCACCATCATTTTTATTCAGTTTATGATTTGCTTCAATAGGATTAGTAGTAGGCTTGCATCCCAACATGCCAGAGTCCTTCAATAAGTCTAGAGCATACTTTCGTTGACTTAGACACATACCTCCTGGAAATCGAGTCATCTCAATGCCTATGAAGTACTTTAACTTCCTCAAATCCTTCAATTCAAATTCACTTGCAAGTGTTGTCTTTACCCTAGAAAGTTCCCCCTCATCATCACCTGTAAGGATCATGTCATCGACATACACCAAAAGAATAGATCTTTTTTCTCCATTTCTCCTTATAAACAAAGTGTGATCTCCATTCACTTGTGTATATCCATTTCTAATCATGACCACACGAAGACATTCAAACCAAGCTCTTGGTGACTGTTTTAATCCATATAAAGACCTTTTTAGTTTGCAGCACTTGTTGTCCTTTTCAAACCCAGACTGCATTTTCATATACACTTTTTTAAGATCACCATTCAAGAAAGCATTTTTCACATCTAACTAATACATTTTTCAAGAAAAATAAGTTGCTAGACAAATAACAACTATGATTGTATTCATCTTGGCAACATGAGGAAATGTCTCCGGGTAGTCAATCCCATATTTCTGGTTGTATCCTCTGGCCACAAGCCGAGCTTTGAATCTATCGATGTTCCCATCAGCATCATATTTGATTGTATAGACCCGTCTAGAGCCAACAAGGTGAGCACCCTTAGGAGCATCAATACTATCCCAAGTATTATTTTTACCAACGCATCCATTTCTTCCTTCAAAGATCCATTTCGGATACCTTTTGGCTTCATCAATTTGTTTGCGAACATAATGAGCATCAAGAGAGGTAATAAAGCATTTATACCTCGAACTCATATTGGTGTAAACAACAAGGTCCTCCGCTAGATAACGAGTAGAGGCTTGAACAGTTCTAACAGATTTTCTCATAGCAATGGGACGATCATCCAGCAAAGAGTTGGCATTCTCAGTATGTATATCAAGGGAGAGAAACACTTGCAGAGTTTTCATGGCCAAAATCATTTGTGGAAAGGTTGACATCATGATCAAAGGAAAGGTTGACATCATGGTTCGGTATCATCTCTTCTTCAATCTCCACCACTTTATCTGATCCCTTTTTTCCGTTATAAGTCTGTCCAAATCTGCCTATATTTTACTATCTTTGTCTCTATCGTGTTAATTTCCCTCCCCCACATTGATAGTCTCTTGTATATCACCCAGAAAATAAATCTCATTCTCGTATTTCTCAACATCTGTAGTCACAGACTCCCCTTGAGGAAAGCTCTTAGAGAAATAGGACTCACTTTCAAAGAAAGTAATATCCTTACTCACATGAAGAGGACGAGCCACAGGGTCATAACATTTGTATCCTTTTATGGTTTCGGATACCCAAGAAAGATGTATTTCGTAGTTCTTGAATCCAACTTACGCCGACCTGGTCCAGAGTTGTGAAGAAAGCATACACATCCAAAAACCCGTGGGTCCAAACTGAAGGGAGAGGTATCTGAATGGATGACAGAGAAAGGAGTTCTCTTCCCAATCATGACCGAAGGTGTCCTATTGATCAGATAAGCAACAATCAAGACAGCTTCTCCCCAAAAATTCTTTGGCACATTCCGTTGCAGTAAGAGTGCTCTGGTGACATTTAGTAAATGCCGGTTTTTTCTTTCCGCAATCCAGTTATGTTATGGTGTGTAACTACATTAGGTTCCATGGAGGATAACCTTCTCATCAAGAGAAACACGTAGGGAACTTTCCAGGTACTCCTTGGCATTATCAGTCCTGAGCATTCTTACTCTTGTTGCATGTTGAGTGCTTATCATATTTATAAAGTTCTTTACAACAACAGGTACTTAACTTCTATATTTTAAAAGGTACACATAAGTACTCTGTGAAAAATAGTTAATGAAAGTGATATAGTACATATGGTCACCCATGCTCTTCACACTTGACGGACCCCAAACATCAGAATGTACTCATTCGAATGCATAAGTCGATTTACCATTAAATGCAGGAAATGTGGTTTTTGTTTGCTTTGCAAATTGGTGAACCTCACATTGCAAATCATCCTCAGACACGCCGGAGAAAATCTCAGGCATCAACTTATATAAAGAGGAAAAATTGATATGACCGAGATGTTCATGCCATTTTCGTACAAAAGTGGAGTTATCCTTTTCAAGGCGAGCTTTCAACACAGTGGTAAGAGCTTGACCCATTCAAGATAGAGGATGATATAATCCATCCTTAACTAATCCAATTCCAATCTTCTTGCTTGTCTGTAAGTCTTCTAGAACACATGAATTGTGATAAAAAATCACCCTGCAGTGCAATTCTTTAGTAATCTTACTGACTGACAAATGATTTATTGGGAAAACAGGGACGCGAAAAGGAGGAAGCGGTCAATAATAGAAATCGTTCCTTTTCCAACAACAGTAGCCGGAGACTCATCTGCAACTGTAACTCTCTCTTCCAGATGATAACTTATAATCGTGAAGCATTCTAGGATCACCAGTAATGTGATCGGAAGCACCAATGTCGATAATCCACTCAGATTTGGTAGAGCAAGCATTGCTAGTTCTCCACGTATAAAAAACTGAACCAATATCTGTCGATTGTAAAAGGCAGATTCTTTCGTAAACGAATTCTTCAAGAAGGATTGTAACTCCATGATGGTATCCTTTACCAAGTCAGGTTCTCTAGATGCTCCAAGCGTCATAAGATCATTCATCTGGAAGTTCATAGCCTTTAAACTTTGATTATCTCTCATAGACATTTAATCAGACACATTGTGTTCAATATGAATAGTAGTTCTGCACAAAGAACATAAATCACAACAACCATCCCAGACAATAGATGTTGGGGACGGATCCGATCAAGCACCACACGACTAGAACCACAATCGAAGAAGAAAGCACGCACAATCGCACAAGACAAGGATTTATAGTGGTTCGGCAATGTGCCTACTCCACTTGCTCACACCAGACTCTCTCTACTATTTCTTGAATGAAGTTGAATACAATATGTGGTGCCACAAGGCTCCTTTTATACTATAACAAAAAAGAATACCAAGCATTCAGCAATCCCCACCATCAGCTCTCAGCCAATCAGGATGCAGGATGTGGATTAAGCATCTCAGCAATCCAACCCAAAACCTCTCAGCCAATCAGAATGCAGGAGGTGGATCAGACACCTCAGCAATCCAGCCCAAGAGCTCTCAGCCAATCAGAAGGCAGCATGAAGATCAGCCACATCAGCAATGCTTTCTACTTGTATTCAACTAATCAGTCTTCACAGGATAAATCTCAACAATCTCCCACTTGAAGACTGATTTGTAGTACACACCACTTCTTCAATAGTCCTGGTGTGAGCTTTCCATTGTCTTCTATGCTTGAAGACCAATAGAAGCTGAACATGTCTTCATCTTCTCCACTGTTACAGACTTTGTGAACATATCAGCGGATTTTCTAGTGTGTGGATTTTCTTCAACTTAAATTGACCATCTTCTAGCTGCGTCCGAATGAAGTGGTACTTCACATCAATGTGCTTAGTCCTCGAATGAAAGACGGAATTCTTTGCAAGATGAATTGCACTTTGACTATCGCTGGATAATTGACAATCTTCACATTCTTTATTCAGTTCTTTCATCAGACCTTTCAACCATATCATTTCCTTGCAAGCTTCAGTTGCCGCCACATATTCTGCTTCCGTGGTCGAGATGGTCACTATCTTCTGGAGCCTAGAGATCCAGCTAATAGCTCCACTCCCCAGGGTAAAGACATACCCTGTTGTGCTTTTCCTGCCATCGATATCTCCTGCAAAATCTGAGTCCACAAAACCTCGAATGGAAATGTCAGTGTTACCATAACACAATGCCACGTTAGAGGTACCTCTCAAATAACGTAAAATCCACTTCACAGCCTCCCAATGTTCCTTTCCAGGATTTGCCATGAATCTGCTCACAACTCCCACTGCATGGGAGATGTCTGGTCTTGTGCAAACCATTGCGTACATCAAACTACCAACAACAGACTGGTAGGGTACCTTTGACATGTACTCATGCTCCTCCATTGTAGCAGGTTCTTTCTCCTTTGAAAGTTTGAAGTGGCTTCCTAAAGGTGTTAGAGTAGATTTTGCATTTTTCATATTAAATCTCTCTAGTACCTTCTCGATGTAATCTGATTGAGACAATCTCAGCTTCTTTTTCTTCATGTCTCTGCTAATCTGCATTCCAAGGATTTTCTTTGCAGGACCTAGGTCCTTCATTTCAAACTCCTTAGACAACATTGCCTTCAGATTTGCTATTTCTTCCTTGCATGAGCCTGCAACAAGCATATCGTCTACGTACAACAATAAAATGATATAAGACATACCAAGGTTCTTGAAGTAGCAACAATGGTCAGCATGACATTTGCGGAATCCAGTATTTCTCATGAAATCATCAAACCTTTTGTACCATTGTCTCGGTGCCTGCTTCAAGCCATAAAGGCTTTTTCTGAGCTTGCATACCATGTCTTCCTTTCCAGTAGCTACATAGCCCTCTGGTTGTTGCATGTAGATGTCCTCCTCAAGATCTCCATGGAGAAATGTTGTTTTAACATCCAACTGCTCCAAATGTAGGTTCTCAGCTGCAACAATGCTCAATACTGCTCTTATGGTTGAGACCTTTACAACAGGTGCAAAAATCTCTGTGAAATCAACTCCTACTTTCTGTTGAAAGCCCTTCGCCACTAGCCGAGCCTTGTATCTAATGGAACCATCAGCTTCCTCCTTCATCCTGTACACCCACTTGTTGTGCAGAGCCTTCTTTCCCTTCGGTAGTGGGACTAAGTCCCACGTTTTGCTTCTTGAGAGGGAGTTCATCTCCTCATCCATGGCTAACTCCCACTGATTTCTTGCCTCACCTTGTATAGCTTCATCAAAGCATTCAGGCTCAGCATTATCGGTCAGCAATAAATAATTCAAAGAAGGTGAATACCTTGTAGTGGGTTTGCTGATTCTGGAAGATTTCCGTAGTACCGGAGTTTGCGGATTATTCTGTGGGATGGGTTGAACATTCTCATCACTTGGCTGTGATGTGCTATGTTCAGGAGTTTCATCAAACTCCACAAAGTCTGGCTCTTCCGTTGTCTTTCCTTTTACCAATTCATCCTTGTATAAGGAAGACTCATTGAATGTGACATCAATGCTTCTTACTGTCTTCTTGTTCTCCAAATCCCACAATCTATATCCATAGTTATCTGTACCATAGCCAACAAAGATACACTTCCTTGCTTTTGGATCAAGCTTTCCTCTGTTTTCCTGTTCAATGTGAACATAAGCTATGCATCCAAAGACACGTAAATGAGAAAGTGTTACCTCCTTTCCTGTCCACGTTTCTTCTGGAAGATCCCCATCTAAAGCAGCAGACGGACCTCGATTGATTAAGTATGCAGCTGTATTCACTGCATCAGCCCAATGTCGCTTTGGTAGACCTGCATGTAACCTCATGCTTCTCGCACGCTCTAGAAGAGTCCTGTTCATGCGTTCAGCAACACCATTCTGTCTGGGCTTTCTTGGGACCGTCTTCAATCTCTTGATCCCGTTCTTGGCACAATATGATTCAAACTCTTCACTGCAGTATTCTCCCCCATTGTCTGACTTGAGACATTTCAACTTTAAACCTGTCTCAGTCTCAACTAAGGCCTTCCACATTTTGAAGGTCTCAAATACATTGGATTTATGTTTGATAAAATAAACCCACAGTTTTCTAGTTGCATCATCAATGAAAGTAATGAAATAATGAGATCCGCCAAGGGAAGGTACCTGAGATGGACCCCATACATCTGTATGAACCAGCTCCAGTCTTTCAGTTTTTCGTACTCTTGCAGTCTTTGTAAAACTGACTTTCTTCTGTTTTCCCAAGATACAATCTTCACAGAAGTCCAGATCTACGGTCTGCAACCCCATCAACTTTCCCTTCTTCTGCATGATCTTTATTCCTTTTTCGCTCATGTGACCAAGCCGTCTATGCCAAGTGTTAGCATCACACCCAGATGATGCAACATTTATCCTGTCATATGAACCTGATGCAACATACAGGGTTCCTTCTTTCTTACCTCGAGCAAGGATCAATGATCCCTTTGACATCTTCCACGAATTAGAATCAAATGATGTCACCACGCCGCTTTCCGATAGCTGTCCGACAGATATGAGATTCCTTGTTAGACTGGGTACATGTCTAACATTCTTCAATCTCAAGAAGCCACCATTGGGTTGGGATATGTCTAAGGTTGCAAAAATCGGTAGTCGGTACTCGGTCGGTTGGGTCACTGACTAAGGATTAATCCGCAGTCGGACGATTAATCGGATTTAGTCGGACTTTAATTGGATTTTGATTTTTAATTATTTTAAGTATATAAATCATTTTTATATGTATATTCTTATATATTTACATATATTTGAATAGTTTTTATATTACCATAATGAAAGAAAAGAAGTAATTGAATCTAAATAAAACATTATGCGCATTAGAATAAGTTTGCTTTAAAAAAATAAAAAGATATGGTATCTCCAAGCAAAAATTGATCGTCTAGTTGACCTAGTCGGAATTAGTCGGTACTCGGTCGCCTACCCCACCTACTAGACTAATCGGACCTACTAGTCGGGCCAGTCGGAGGACTTTTACAACAGTGGATATGTCAATATCTCCCTTTCCAATTATGCTGCAACATTCATCATCTCCCAGATATACCTTTCCAAAATCACCTTTCACATAATTTTGGAGGATATCCCTTTGTGGAGTGGTATGAAATGAAGCACCCGAGTCCACAATCCATGACTCACTTCTAGCATCTGCAACACATACTAAGGCATCGCTATCATCATCATCAGTAAGATTTAAGGTGTTCTTACCTTTGTCATTTTCTCCTTTCTGCTTTCTTGGGGCCTTGCATTCTGTCTTGTAATGCCCCTTTTGATTGCAATTCCAGCAGACCACTGACTTCGGATCTCTGGATTTGGATCTTCCTCGTACCGACTTTCCCCTGGAATGCTTTTGGTTCCTGTAGCTCTTCCTGCTTCTTCCTTCTGTATTCAAGGCAGAACCTGACGAGTGTTCTTCTCCAGACGTCTTCCGTCGTGCCTCTTCTCCAAGAAGAAGACCAGCAACATCCTCCAACTTCAACTTTGCAGAACCAGAGGAGTTGCTAACCGCTACAACTAAAGCATTCCAACTATCAGGTAAACTAGAAAGGAGTAAAAGAGCTTTTACCTCATCATCAAACACGATCTTCACAGACTCCAACTGGTTGATGATACTGTTCAGATCATTCAAGTGTGAAGCCACCACGGAGTTCTCACTCATCTTTAAATTGAAAAGCTTCTTCATCAAATACACCTTATTTGATGCAGATGGCTTCTCGTACATCTTTTCAAGAGCTTTGAAAAGATTCGCCGTCGTCGTCTCCTTTGCGATATTTGAAGCCACCGATGGAGCAAGGCTGAGCCTTACCGTTCCTAGAGCCTTTCGGTCTAGGACCTTCCACTCTTCATCTTTCATGGCTTCGGACTTCTTCCCTTCGATCGGAAGATAGAGATCCTTCTGATATAGAACATCTTCAATCTGCATCTTCCAGAACGCGAAGTTCGATCCATTGAACTTCTCGATCTTGACCTTCGATTCTTCCGCCATCTGTGTAGAGGTTGATCTCCGAACCGAGCTCTGATACCAGTTGTTGGGGACGGATCCGATCAAGCACCACACGACTAGAACCACAATCGAAGAAGAAAGCACGCACAATCGCACAAGATAAGGATTTATAGTGGTTCGGCAATGTGCCTACTCCACTTGCTCACACCAGACTCTCTCTACTATTTCTTGAATGAAGTTGAATACAATATGTGGTGCCACAAGGCTTTTTTTATACTATAACAAAAAAGAATACCAAGCATTCAGCAATCCCCACCATCAGCTCTCAGCCAATCAGGATGCAGGATGTGGATTAAGCATCTCAGCAATCCAACCCAAAACCTCTCAGCCAATCAGAATGCAGGAGGTGGATCAGACACCTCAGCAATCCAGCCCAAGAGCTCTCAGCCAATCAGAAGGCAGCATGAAGATCAGCCACATCAGCAATGCTTTCTACTTGTATTCAACCAATCAGTCTTCACAGGATAAATCTCAACAATAGAGGCAACCGCAAGCTTCGAAGAAGTGAGAAAAAATGCAGCTCTCACCTTTTTTGTACATTTCCAATTACCTGCAGTTCTTAGTTGGGGTGTTTAGGTACCCCTTTCTGTACATTTCCAGGTGTCACAGAAGGGCCTGATTGGTAGGTTTACTCTATCAGTGTTTTTTTCCCAAATAAAACTACAAATATGGGGATTATAAGCAGTTGGACCAAATTATGGTTTCCAGTTTGTTGTGTCGAGAGATGTGAGTTGTACCCCACTTTTGGGCTACTTTGTCTTTTCTTCTTATGATGTCTCTTTGGTGTATCCCAAATCTTAGGAGGCGTTCGGTTCGGGAATAAGCATGAATAAAGATGGAGAATAAGGAGAATAAGGGTCTATTCTCTGTTCGGCTGGAAAGATAGGAATAAGGAGAATAAGGTGGAATAAGGGTAGCTAAGTTGGAATAAATATAGGAATAACGGTGGAATAAGGTGAAATAATGAGATGTGGATGGGAATAGCCATACTCTTGGGAACCATGCTGGACGGGGAATTAACCCCTTATTCCAGTGCTAATTCTCCAAATGAACAGAGAGGGCTACCAACCTAAATAAGAAGTAGTATCACTTTTAACTTGATCCAGATCCACCCTCCCCTCCACTGTCACCTGCCCCTCTTTGTTAGACCATAGCGTCCAACCATCTCTAGCCTCTCATGCAAATATGCTACCTCCGGTCTCCTGTGTGCCCTCTTCTTCTTCAACTCTGCCACCCACGTGACCACAACACTTCCAGTCGCCCACATGATCATGCCGCCTCTAGTTGCTCATATGTTACGCCCCTCCCCACCCCAACTCCAGCTCCCCATGCGGGAATGTCGCCTCCAGCCACCCACATGGCTCCCACCGCCTTCAGCCATCCACACGGCCAATCATGTTGCATGGTTCTATGCCATATCATGAGTCATTCGAGACCTCGTTTTCCTTACCGTATGAAATGAATCAATTCCATATAGTTATTCCCATGTTGTCAGCACACACTTTGTTGATAGAAGATGTAAGAAGACGTCAATGCGACATCTGCAAGACATGATAGAGAGCACATAAAGGTGCCCTCTGTTGAAGGGAATAAACGAGATAACTTTAATCAAACCCTAGAGCTCTCTTATATAGGAGAAAAGCTCTATGGGTAAATTACAGAAAAGAGACAATTAAAAGAAACAAATAACATAATTACTCTAACATCTCCCCCTCAAGCTGGAGCATATATATCTATCATGCTCAGCTTGGAACAACACAGATGAAAAGGACCTCTAGCAAGAGCCTTGGTGAACATGTCTGCAATCTGCTCTCCCGATGATACATAAGAAGTTGAAATAAGCCCCTTTTGAATTAGGTCCCGTGTATAATGACAATCCACTTCAATGTGCTTTGTCCTTTCATGAAAGGCTGGATTATTGGCTATGAACAAGGCTGCCTGATTATCACATTTAAGATGCATGGGAAGAGGTACTTCAATAGTTAAATCAGTCAAGACCGATTTAACCCACATCATCTCAGCACTACCTTGGGCCATTGCCCTATATTCTGACTCTGCACTGGATCGAGCCACGACAGTTTGTTTCTTACTCTTCCATGCTACTGGTGAGCTGCCAATACATACAATAAAGCCTGAAGTAGACTTTCTATCATTAAGGCACCCAGCATAGTCTGCATCAGCACAACCTGTGACAGATATAGAGGTATCTTTCCTAAACAGAAGACCAGCACCTGGAGACGACTTCAGATATCTCAAGATCATAAAAACAGCATTCATGTGAGCCTGTCTGGGTTGCTCCATAAATTGACTTACCCTACTGACAGCAAAGGATATATCTGGTCGGGTAATAGTGACATATAACAACTTCCCCACGAGCTCTCTATACCGTCTCTTGTCCACCTCCTCAGAGTCATCATCATAGAGTTTGACATTAGGATCCATAGGAGTAGTAGCTGGTCTACATCCTGCCATTCCTGTCTCAGATAACAGATCAGTAACATACTTCCGCTGCGTCATTACCATGCCTTGCTCATTTCTTGCAAACTCCAATCCCAAAAAGTAACGAAGTGTACCCAGATCCTTCGTAACAAACTGCTCACTAAGAAAATCCTTGGCCGCTTGAATGCCCCGCTTATTACTACCAGTGATAACAATATCATCCACATAAACTAAGATGATCACAATACCTTGCTGGTCTCTCTTTACAAAGAAAGTATGATCTGCTGTAGATCTGACGAAGCCCTTCTGTTCAATCAACTCCGAGAGCTTCTGAAACCAAGCCCGTGGACTCTGCTTCAGGCCATATATGGCCTTATGAAGACGGCACACCATACTGGACTCCCCCTCAGCAGCAAACCCTGGTGGCTGCTGCATATAGACCTCTTCCTGCAAGTCACCATACAAGAAAGCGTTCTTGACATCTAACTGAAACAGGGGCCAGTCACGGACAATAGCAACTGCAATGAGAATCCGTAAGGTAGAATGACGGGCTACTGGAGAAAACGTCTCCTGATAGTCCACCCCATATGTTTGGGTGAAGCCACGAGCAACCAACCTGGCTTTGTATCTATCAACCGTACCATCAGCCCTGTGCTTAACAGTAAAAACCCATTTGCTTCCGACTATGGACGCACCTGGTGGAGGATGCACACCACTCCACGTACCACGTGACTGCAATGCTGCCATCTCCTCTTCCATAGCCAAACGCCATGGACTGCTCTGTAGTGCCTCCTGATATGACCTTGGGATTTCCACTGCTGATAACCCAAGGACGAACTTGCGAAACTCCGGGGACAACCGCTCCAAACAGGCCTGTGATGCAAAGTCCATCCCATATTTGGGATTCATTGTCCGCGCACGCTTTTGCCTTCTATGGGAAATAGGAAGATCAAGATCATCAACTGAAGTAGTAGTAGTATCATCTGTGCCCTGTACATCTGTCTGTGCATGCAAATCACCCGTGCCATTTGTAGTACTCAAATGTTCATTACATACCTCGGGCGTGCTGGATGATGGAGGAGGCACATGAGCAGAGGGTCGACGCTGATAGACCTGAGGATAAAAAGTAGAAGGTGGTGGTGGAGGTGGTGGTGGTATAGGCTTTGGTGGTGGTGACGGCAGAGTAGAGCATGGAATAGATGGTGGAGGAGGGACATAGATATCATCTCCTTCGTCTGAATGAGTGAGGTTGTCACATGTAGGAGAGAAATACATAATGGATTCAAAGAAGGTGACATCAGCACTAACATGGTACCGTCGTCTAACTGGATCAAAACACCAATACCCTTTTTGGATTTTTGAATAACCCACAAAAACGCATTTGACAGCTCTGGGAGAGAGCTTGTCAAGACCAGGAGAGAAGAGATGAACAAATGCAACGGAGCCAAAGACACGAGGTGTTAGTGAGAAAAGATCCTTCTCGGGAAACGCAGTCAAGAATGGGATCTTCTCTCCTAACACTGATGAAGGCATACGGTTGACCAGATAACAAGCAGTTAGAACCGCATCCTCTCAATAGCAGTGAGGGGCACGACTCTGAATCAAAAGGGTCCTGGTAATGTCCAACAAATGACGATGTTTCTGCTCAGCTACCCCATTTTGTTGGGAAGTGTAAGCACATGACTTCTGATGCACAATTCCTTGAGACATAAGGAATTTTGATATATGAGAACTACATAATTCTAGAGCATTATCAGACCGTATGAACTTCACTCGAGCAGAATAAATATTTTTTATTTCAATAATGAAAGACTGGATAACAGACGCAGCATCAGACTTATTTTTAAGTAGAAAAACCCAACATAACCTAGAAAATTCATCAACAGCAACAAGATAAAACCTGTGTCCTTGAAGATCAAGGACACGACTGGGACCCCAAATATCCAAATGTAGCAGCTCAAACAGACCATGACGACTTGGACCTATACGACTCGGAAATGACGACCTGTGATGTTTGCCAAGTTAGCATGCCTCACATTGAAAATTAGACTTGGGAGAAATCTGTGGAAGAAGATGGACCATCTTTTGCAATGGAAGATGGCCAAATCGAAGATGCCAAGTGTAGGGTGACACCGATCCAGCCTTCATAGAAGAGACACCAGCATACGGAGATTGCACCAGTCTATAAAGACCCCCTTGCTCACAGCCAGTTCCAATCACTCTGCCCGTTAGTATGTCCTGAAACACAAGAGCAGATGTGTCAAATATGGCACGACAATGTAAATCTCTAGTGATTTGACTAATGGAAAGTAGATTCATGGAAAAATCAGGAGCATAAAGAACGTTCTGAAGTCGTATCCCAGGGGTCAATTGCACCTCCCCCTGACCAGTAATGGGAGAGTGTGTTCCGTCAGCAATTACCACGGAGCGTCCTGTCTGAGTCGCAGTAAAATCATCCAATTGCTTTTTGTCACCACATAAATGGTGAGATGCTCCTGAGTCCATAATCCATTCTGATAGATCTGCTCTGTAACAACTAGTAAGTGCATACGTTGTACCTGAAGAGGATGTTGATGCTGAGCCGGCTATCTCTGAAGATCCTGAAGTACCAGCTGGTCCCTGGCTAGGCATGATCTCCCGGAGTCTCGATACTAACTCCTCAAACCTCTGATCCGCGACTAGGGAAGGACCCCCTTCCTGCTGAGCCTGCTCCGCTACACGTGCCGTAGTAGTAGGAAACCCATGCTTAGAATAGCATGTTTCCTCAGTGTGTCCAGTCCTGCGACAGTAGGTGCACGGCTGTCTAGGAGGTCTGTTACCTCCTCGACCACGACCACCTCTACCTCTGAAATGGGAGTAGCCTCCTCTGCCGCGAGAAGAAGCCATGGCTGAAGGTGTCGGGACTCCACCATGCGATATGGAGAGTCTACTCAACCTGCGATAGGCCTCTTCCATAGGTGGTATGGTGGCATCTGTAAGAATCTGTGCTCGGGCGGCATCATACTCCGGATCAAGGGCTGCTAAAAACACTCCAGTCATCACCGAGTCCCTGTACGCTTTGAGCTGCTCCGGTGTAGCTATCAATGGAATGTATTCGTGTAGCTTCTCAAACATACCCCTCAGAGAGGTGTACAGGGTATGGAGAGGACGCCCGTTCTGCTTCGAGGTAAAGATGTCATGCTGGAGTTGTAAGATCTTGGACTCGTTCTTTGCCGGAGAATATGTGGCTGCCAGGATATCCCACATTGCCTTCGTAGTGGGTTGACTCAGAATGTCGTTGGCTATTTCCATGGTCACAGTACCGGATAGCCAAACACGCGCATAGGCGTCGTCAACCTCCCATGAGGCGTTTACCCCAGTCTTGTCAACAGGTTCCTCTTGTGTGAGGATATGCTTCTTGCCATTGCACTGCATAAGACTCATGAACTGCATGGCCCACAGTTCATAGTTCGTACCATCCATCTTTACAACGGGTGCTGGACCTTTGAAGGCACCCAGAGATGGAAAATCTACCTTGTTGTCTGACATGACGACAACAATAACCTGTAACTGGGGTTACACAATCAGACGACGATGTCTACTTGTACATAGACACAAAGCGGTCACGCGCACAGAACATGTGAAGCACGGCTAGGGCATATAGTGCAGATCATGTGAACTTGTGAAGCACGGCTGGACAGAACTTATACTTCAGGCTTTGCGCGCAACTGGACTTGCGTGCACAGGACTTGCGTGCACAGGAAACGCACACGCACATGCGCAACAGGGCACGCGTGCACAGGACTTGCGCGCAACAGAACACGCGTGCACAGGACTTGCGTGCACAGAACTTGTACTTCAAACTGGAGGCTGGAGGCTTTGCGCGCCACAGGACTTCAGGGCGAGATGGCGATCAGAGATGGCGAGATGGCGATCAGAGATGGCGATCAGAGATGGCGATCGCCAGGAGACCGGAGAGGGCGATCAGAGATGGCGGTGAGGGGCTTCACGGCGCAGAACCCCCTCGCACACAGGGAAGCAAGAGGCGGCGCCGATTAGCCACCCAGGCACGCGTGAGCGCGAGCGGCAGCCCAGTCGCGTCGTGCGGCGGCGCGTGAGGCGGCGCCGATGGAGAGAGAGAGGCCGGCGGGTAGGGGTAGGTTAGGGTTAGGGTTCGAGAACTCCGGTCTAGGACCGTCGCTCTGATACCATGTTGAAGGGAATAAACGAGATAACTTTAATCAAACCCTAGAGCTCTCTTATATAGGAGAAAAGCTCTATGGGTAAATTACAGAAAAGAGACAATTAAAAGAAACAAATAACATAATTACTCTAACACCCTCATTTCATTCAATCCTAAAGTTGAACTCAACCAACTATCCTATTTGGTCACATATGTTCTTTATATTACTGGGATAGGAAAAATATCACATTGTTCCAGAGCCAAAGCCTGTTGTAAGATTATAATAAATACCACAAGAGCAAATACACTAGTACAGTGTGGTCCAAGATCACGATGAGTGTCATCTCCAAAATTGGGGATAAACTAGTCTAATACGACCTTGCAGATGATATATAGAGATCTTTGAAGGAGACATAGAAAGGATCATAACTCAAGTCTAGTATTTCATATGTATTATGATATGATGATTGAAGCAAGCTCGTCGTCCATTGGACGCATATATTTTCGCAATTGAAGTCCATGTTTGAAATATATAATGCAGGTATTCCATGTTGCAAATGCCCACAATAGAAAAAATAACAAAAAACACATGGTGGTAATTATGTTTCTTGTTGGGCTCGACCCGATCTATGCTACTGCTAGAAACCAGATGATCACAACCTCTATATTGCCTTTCTTGAGGAGGCATCTCGTACACTAAGTTGTGTGGCAGTCTCTCACAATACTACAACACAAGACACTCATGGTCATATCATTCCTCTTGCTACTTCTTCGGGTCGAGGAGGGCATGCCCCTTATTGAGGTAGTAGTTAAGGCCAAAACATGACTACCATAGGGCACATGTATACCCAGTGCACATACAGTGGGAAACGGTCCCTCTTAAGACAGACTAATGGGCCAAGAATGGTCATCTTCATGTTGTGTGTATTATCACCACTTACAGTGGCAAACAATCTATTATGGTCTTTAAAGGGGACTTTGCTAGTTTGACGATTGATTGATTATACCGACTCCTACAAGATCTACTAATTCCTTTCAAAAAAAGATACTCGTTCCTAGTAAGGTGATCCCTCAAACACAGTTGTTGCTGCTCTCTCAAGTATCTTTGCTTGTTCTACGAAGTTTGATTACCAAATGTTGATTAGTTTAGTGTTGGGAGAAACAATGAATTGCTTATTCATGAGGGCCTAGGGTTCTCTTGTATAGAGGAGAATTGGGAAAATTGCATGAAGTAGACGGAAAGAAAATAGTATATATAAAAGAAACAAAATATAACTAATATCTCAACACTCCCCCTCAATCTGGAGCGTAGATATTATTCATGATCAGCTTGGAACAACATCTGTGGAATGGCCCTCTGGCTAGGGCCTTGATGAAAAACATTTGTTGTCTGATCTCCTTAGCTAACATGAGTAGTGACAGCTACCTCGATATGTTTGGTCCTCTCATGGAAGGATGGGTTGTTGGCAATGAAGAGAGCAGCTTGGTCGTCCCATTGGAGGTGCATGGGAAGAGGCACCTCAATTGCTAGGTCAGTAAGAACAGATTTGACCCACAACATCTCTGCACTCCCATGTACCATGGATCTATACTCTGATTATGCACTGGATCTGACGACCACCGTCTGCTTCTTCTTCCATGACACCAAGGAACTCCTTATGAACACTGCAAAGTCAGAGGTGGACTTCCTATCCTTGGGGCACCCCGCATAATCTACATATGTGCAAACTGTAACGATGAGCGACGTGCCTCTGCTAGACAAAAGATCAGTGCCATGTGAGGTCTTCAAATGCCTCAGAATCATATGGACTGCATCCATATGTGCCTGTCTATGCAGGTCCATGAACCGACTCACTCTGCTTACTACAAAGGATATATCTAGCCTGGTGATGGTCATATATATGAACTTCCCGACAAGTTCCATGTAACTCCTCTTGTCCATCTCCTCGGTGTCATCATCATACAACTTCATACTCGAGTCTATGAGAGCAGTGACAGGCCTGCAATTTGCCATGCTTGTCTCATAAAGAAGATATGTAATGTACTTCCTCTGAGTCATTACAAGACCTCGTTGGTTCCTGCCAAAACTCCAGTCCAATGAAGTAACGTAGACTGCCAAGGTCCTTGGTTACAAATTGTTGACCAAAGAAATCCTTAGCAGCACGGATGCCCTGCTCATCATCTTCTGTAACAATGATATCATCAACATAAATTAGTATGGCAATTATATGGTCTTAGAATCTACCTAAGGCCATATATCGCCTTGTAAAGTTTGCAAACCTTCTGACACTCCCCCGCAATAGTGAAGCCAGATGGTTGCGTCATGTACACCTCCTCCTGTAGGCCATAAGTCTTACCTTCTACCGATCCACATTGTCATCTACTTGGTGCTTCACCCTAAACACCCTCTTGCATCCTACAACAAATGCTCATGTAGGAGCTGTAACAATGCTCCATGTGTCATGTGACTGTAATGCGTCCACCTCCTCCTCCAAGGCAAGACGCCACTGGACGTCATGTATCACCTCCTGATATGTCCGTGGTATCTCCACAATTGAGAGTCCCACAACAAACCTCATGAACTCCTCTAAGAGACTGCCCAAGGAAACATGTCTACAAGAGGACATGTATAACAAGCACGCCTCTGCTTCCGCAGAGCAATAAGTACATCAAGATCGCATGCCTCCTCACCTTGTAAACCACTCTCATGAGAAGGCACATGCTCATCTTGTAAAGAATCTTGCTGCATGGACAAATCACTAGAGCTACCAGTAGAAACAATGTGCTCATTACATACCTAGGATACGTTGGATGATGGGGAAGGCCCATAAGCAGGGGGAATTGTACGAGACCTGTGAACATAGGAATGTGGTACCAGATGAGCCAACATACTACGTGGTGGTGCAGGCGTAGGCACACGAGCGAGTGTAGGTACTGGAGGTGGTGGAGGCTGTGGAGGTTATGGAGGTGGTGTAAGTAATGGAGATGTTGCAACCATAGGAGGAAGTATATATAACTCCTCTCCATAGTCAGACAGAGTCAACCAGTCACCCGTGAGAGAGAATACATAGTAGACTCAAAGAATGTGATATCAGCACTAACACAGTACTTCCGTCGAACCAGATTAAAACAACGATACCCATTCTGGGTACGGGAGTAGCTTATAAATATACACTTGACATCTCTAGGAGAGAGCTTGTCACGACCAGTTGTCAGATGGTGAACAAAGGCAATAGAGCCAAATACACAGGGTGTAAGGAAGAACAGGTCTTCTCGAGAAACACTCAAGAAAGGAACTTTCGCTCTTAGAACATAAGATGACATGTAGTTCACCAAGTAGCAAGCAGCGGGGACCGCATCACCGTAAAAAGAGTGAGGAGCACGACTCTGGATCAAAAGTGTCCTGGTTACATCAAGTAAATGACGGTGCTTGCGTTCGATAACACCATTCTACTAAGAAGTGAAAAAACACGAGGTCCGGTGTACAATGCCAAGAGACTTGAAGAACTCGTATAGTAGTAATGTGTAGAACTCTAAGGCACTCTAAGAGCGAACAAACTTGATAGTGGCAGATAAAATGTTCTTTATTTCATTAATAAAAGATTTAATGATAGACCTAGCTTCAAAATTATTTTTCAACAGAAAAACTCAAGAAAGTCTAGAATAATCATCGATGGCATCAAGATATAAATGGTATCCCCGGAGACTAGGAACACGACTGGGATCCTCAATATCTAAATGAATAAACTCAAATAGATGACTACTGCTATGATTCTGACGACTAGGAAAAGAAGAGCGGTTATGATTCCCAAGCTGGCAAGCCTCGTACTGGAAGGAAGAGCATGTGAAAATTTGTAAGAGTACATGACACAACTTCTGCAAAGGAAGATGACCAAAACAAAGATGTCACAAGTAAGGTGAAGCTGATCCAGTGGGAATTGTAGAGGCACCGACACTAGGAGACTGGATCAATATGTAAAGCCCTCACTGTTCATAGCCATATCCAATCACGATACCAGTGAGTATGCCCTGAAAGAGAAGAGAAGAGAGGTCAAAAAAATGATACGAGAATGCGGATCCTTTGTGATCCGACTAATAGAAAGAAAATTCATCTGAAAATCAAGAGCATATAAAACATTCTGCGAGCACATAGATGGTGTCAAATGCACCGTCCCATGTCATGTAATGGGTAAGCAAACCCCATTTGCAATGACGACCCATCTACTATGGGGTATAGATATGTAAGAACTGAACTGTGATCTGTCTCCACACAGATAGTGAAAAGCACCAGAATCCATGATCCATTCAGTCATATCTGCCATGTTGCAATTAGTAAAAGCATAGGCTATATCTGAGGAGCTCGAAGAGGCTCTAGCAGCGACTGCAACATCTGGGGAACTTGTAGTGGTGTCGACAATAGTAGTCATTATCTCTCTGGCGAGAAACAATATCATCAAGGCGTGAATCAATCTTAGGAGCCGAACTGTCTAAGGGCTCAATCTGCATGGCCACAGGAGCAGATATGGGGTATCTATTCTTCTGATAGCATGTATACTCAGAGTGACCTAAAAGACGTGGTATAAAGCACATGTTCTCCAACAAGGAGACCTGGTTTAGCTCGTATTCTAGCCCTTCAATTCCTCCATACCAGCATGGCATGAGAAGAAACATCCTCAACAGACAGCCAGTAGAGTATGCGTTGAGTTGATATTGTCCATAAGGTCATGTATTGTTTGACTGTGTGGTTTGTTTCTATTTGTCCAAGCCGAGCATTGCATGCTCCAACTTGAGGGAGAGTGTTAGAGTATACATCCCCTCAAGGGTCGAATTACCACATCCATAGATTTAGTCTCACATCTACTGTGAATGGGACTCGGTCTTACTTGTGGGGCTATATAAGAAGCCCCACACCACCTGTAACAGAGAGAAAGCAATACAAAATACCCGGCCCTTGAGAGGCCTTCTCCTACGGTTTCATCCCGCTCCTCACATAGTAGGGTTCGACGTAGGGATGAGCATTGGGCTGGGCCAGCCCAACACAAAAGCCCGGCCCCGCCCAGGCCCAAATGAATGCCGGGCCGGGCTCGAACCCAATATTTAGGCCCAAAATTTTTTTGGGTCGGGCTCGGGCTTGGCTCGGTCCAGCCTGATCCGGCCCAAGGGCCCGACCCGAAGAGGGCCTGAACCCTTTCCCACATCCTACATGCATGAAAACTCCCACCTATTTCATGTGCACTCTTTTCTTGTATCATGTCTTCATACAATGTTTGTAAATCAAGAAAGTCACGCGTATGACATGGGTTGATGATCATTGTATTACAATTGAGAATTAATTTTCCTTAATCAGTCTTTGGTAGACTCTGTTGGTTATTCTTGAATTTATTAGTATTTATTTTTTCAATCAGAATATTTTCTATTATTGTACCTTTACCCAATATGGGCCTTATGCCCATTTTTAACATGTAGGGTCCGGTGCACCTATTGTTGTTAACTGGGTAAGTTTGTTTCACTCTTTCAGTTTCTATACATGAGAGACATTTATGGTATCTAGCACTGAGTGCATGTGTGTAAAATGAGAAATCTTCGGATTTGGTAGAATTGAATTTTAGTTGTTTCACAAGTATTATGGTACATGTTTTAAACAATTTTGGCTTGTATAACTTGAGTTCAGATTAACTTGAAACAAAAGACTCAAAGTTAATAATATCTAATTGGTGGAGATGGGCCGGCCCAGCCCAAGCCCGGCCCAAAGGAATTGTGCCGGGCCTAGGCTTGGGCCGAACAAAAAAAATTGCGGGCCTAAGCTCGGCCCAATGCCCGAGTTTTTTAAACGGGCTTGGGCCTGGGCCCTTCAAAGCCCGACCTATGCTCATCCCTAGTTCCGCGTTGAATCCGGTGTTCATCTTATTTATCTATTTATCTCTAATATTACGCTTCCATATTTCATTTTCTACATGGTATCACAGCGTATTTCTAAAACTACTATATGGTATGACTACCATTGATCTATCTTCATTTACTACAAGGGCTTAAATTTCTCCTAAATTCCACAAAAATTCATTTTCGACAAGTGGTTGAAATCGATACCCCATAATGTTCCATTTTCCCAGATTTCGCTGACATTTAGGCATATTTCAGTCCATTTCGGTGGAATTTCAGTCGAATTTCGACTTAAACAACAGAAAAAGAGGAATCTAGCCACGTTTTATCGAAATTCGTCCTCCTAGTTTCTTAGGCCACTCTTTCCCTTAATTTTAGTTATAGTAGGGTACTTTTTGAGCTCTATATATTTGTGCATTATATTACATCATTTTATCTCAGAAGAAACTAGAAATTCACTCATTTCTCAGACTCTCGTTCTTGTTGCTTCTCTCTACTACAAGGAGTACGGGCGACTGTAAGAGTGTTAGGTTGTTAGCAACCTTCCAAGTCTTGTAAATGTAAGTATTTGCCTACTATTAGATTGGGTATATATTGTGCTTATGAATGCTATGCAGTTTTTTGGTATTAATTGATTTGTTTGTGCCTCATATAACATATATTTTATGATCACAAGCTCTGCAATGCATCTATTAGATATACATATTAGAAAGATTTATGTGTTTGTGTGTATATTTGTGTCTTATTTTATTCCTAAAATTAAATATTTTCTAAGTTCAAAGTATTTTGTTTAGATACAAGTTCTAAGCTATCATTTCTATCTAGTTCTGGCTCTGAACAACATATTTCGATGTTTGGAGAGATTGGATGGAAATTTAAGGTAACTATTGATGCTAACATATTAGCAAAAAATATGTATTTCTGTCTCATTATTGATTAAAGAGTATCACAAAACATAATTTAGAAAAAATGAGTGTTCAATTAATTTCCCCAATTTCTGACATTTACTGAAACTTCATCGATACTCCATCGAATTTCTCTTTCCAGGATTATCAATATGAAACTGAAATACGACATTTAAAGACCTTGATTTACTATATAGTATCGCACGTTCCCTTACACACACTTCACACCACTCACATTCATTGGCATATATTATATAGTATTACCATCATTTACTATATTGTATTATCTATTATATAGTTATAATCTTTTGCGAAATTTCCACTTTTTAAAAAATGAAATTACATAAAAATATCGAAAAATTAAAAAAAAATAAAAATATAAACACGGAAAATGTAAAAAGATAAAAATACAAAAAACATGCACACCACGATTCACCGACCATCTTTGCATGACAACCCCTAGGATTTCAACAACTTAGCTTTGTGCCTCCCTAAGTTCAACACTCCACTTGTCACTCTACACTATTTTTAGAAGTCTAAAAATAAAAATAAAAAATTGTTTGGAAAATTAGCACATGAGACCAAGTCCAAGTTGATTCGACACTTTCACATCAACACTTGATTGGATTTTTTACACATTGTTTCGAGATGATTTTCAATGGGCCACCTGTACATTAGATATATTATTTAGAAGGGCTATTGTCCTACCTCATGCTTCTTTAGGTAGGTTAGATTACATATGTTTCACCAAAGCACTACTTAGGACATGCTTTAAGATAAGCATTTTCAAGTCGGGCATGATGAACATATATGCTTCAGCTTGAGAGGGAGTGTAGCATGTCTTGGGTTTTTCCCATTTTAAATTTTCCTTTATAGTTCTTTTTGAACGTTTACTTTTTGGTGTCTCTCTCTGTATATTTAACCTAGAGATCAATAAAGTAATTCTTTTTTTCCAATCTTAACAAGTATTATTTGATTAATTTCAAGCCATCAATTATACATGTGGCAAGATTTCTACATGACCTATGTTTCCTAAGAAACACCATTGCTCTATTTTTTCTTAAGCAGTCAGTTTTTCGCATTTGTTCACATTTTGGCTCCCTAGTTAAGACTCAAAATAAACCTCCCTACATGCATTCAAATGTGTGTTTTTAGGATATTCAAGGACTCAAGAGGGTTATAATTTTTATAATCCTTCCAATAAACATTATCATGTCAATGTTGATGTCACCTCTTTTTGAGTTTATCCACTGTTATAAAAGTCGGTCGATTAGGCCGATTAGTCGGCTCGACTAGTCGAGTCAGGGGGTACCCGATTCGACAAGGCCTAGTCAACCTATAGTCGGGTGCATCCGATTAATCGGGTGACTAGTTGAGTCAACTCGTCGATTACTCAGCCGATTTTTACTTAGAAATTTTGCTGGAGTTGAATGGGTACCGACCCCCAACCCGACCGATTACCCGCTTTCACTTAAGGGGGCTTACCGTTTGACAGGAAGCCCCCACCCAAGTTATGTGAGCTCCCAAAACCCTCGCCCTCATCGCCTCGGGTCCTCGACATGTTGTTGCAACTCCACCAAGTGTTGTCAACTCCATAGCCAAGCATCGCTAACACCTAACAAACCCTTATGGTGCTGCTCCAATCCTCTGATGCCTCACCGACCACCACGAGAAGCTCCTTCACACCTCTCAGTTCGTATCATAATTGGGTAATTTATTTTTCGATTTCAAGCTTCATGTATATTTTTTACTACAATATGACGTTCTTGTAGATTTGTGCATATATTTAGCATTTATTTCCATAAAAATTATTTAGCATTTATTTATGAAATTTATTCAGTTTGATATGTATTTAAAGTCGTATGTATTTATGAAATTTTATATATTTTGGTACAATTAAAGTTTCATGCACATATTTATTCATTTTATGCATATATTTGTAATTTTATAGGATCTAGAATTTGTAATTGTAATAGATTTGTATGCATATATAAGGGTATATGTATTAAAAATTGATGTATATATATTTAAAATAATTTAAAAAGTATAAACCAACTAATGTCCGACTAAATAGTCTCCCGATTGCCGATTAATCCTTAGTCGGTGACTTGGCCGACCGAGTACGGAGTACCGACTTCTACAACCTTGAGTTTACCTCTTATTTTTCAGTTCGCCTCTTATTTCTCTCTCATATGATCTGTGTTGTATCTCTTAGACTTCGATATTGAAGTCTATTTATTGTTCCATCCGACTCCTAACAAGGTTCGAGATAAGTGGTATGAGATTGTTTACAGTTGCCACCAAAATCACCCTGCTACAAAGACCTCTACCTTATATATGTGTGTCATTATCCATCACATAAAAGGTAGTTCTTGATCATAATTTTCCTACCGATGACACATATATTTCACTCTCTTGACCCACAATCTATTAGTTAGTTTTCATTTCGCGTCTTATAGCTTCCCTCGTGAACAGTTGTCTAAGAATATGCACATTTTCCCATTCCAATCTGATCCCCAAAGACTAATGACGACTCCATAGAGAGGGGACCGTTTAACTGCTATGATTTCTCTTAGAAAGTTCATCATTGATGTGCGCACCACACACATATGAGATGCATGACGAGGCTGGCACCAACATGAACTCATGTGAGAGCTCAACAGAGGTGATATGACAAATATAAAGACCTACAACCTTGGTATGGCTATGTTAATGATATTAACATGCATATTGCCTTGATGAAGAGTAAGTATACCTGATGCATCCCCAACCCTAGATATATGTCCATAGAAAGCTCACTCCATCATTATGATAGTTTATCTTCGATGTTTTTGTTGTGACGGTTCTCCAGACATGTGACAAGGACTTCTCTGTATTATGCAGTTGTGGTAGGCTATGGATGGATTTTCACAATCAAGCATCGACAAACGATAGCATAGGACACTACAAGACATGATTAATATTAATGATTATACTCGTGACTGGTATAAACTAAAGCGACAATTTCTATCTAGTGGCCAGGTGTATCATGATTTATATTTTTCTTACTATTCTTGTTACCAAGATCCGACCTCTTTTTTAGATTGGCATGAAGCATGCCATCCTATATGGATCCGTATGAGAAGAAGTCTACATCCAAACCTCCCTTGATTAACTGATGGGGGAGTGCTAAAGAGTTTGCAAATTCAAAAGAAAAAAACTTATACAACATGATGTAGAGCCCAAAAGCATGGTAACATAAGATCTTATAGTTGATAGAGCATAGGAGTTTTATTCACTCTACCTAAAGTCGTTCTCTCTTCATGAAACATACTAACAAAGGATGTGTTATGCTTTCTTATCTATATGGGTGACATCATTGTTACATGTGATGGTTTTTAGGGACTCTGTAATGAAGACCTTCATCTCCATAACTAAGGCCTTCCTTGGAAACCACTTTGTTTCCAAGGACCTTGAAGATATGTGTTACTTTCTGGGTATAAGGTTTAACAAGAATAATAAAGGCCTCATTATGTATCATTGAAACAATATTGATAGCACATGATGTTCACATCATATAATATGAAATGCTTGTTGATAAACTACGTTATGTTATGGCCACTCAGCATAGACATCACTCTTGATACGCTGAAGAAGTACACTAGGATGCAACACCAATGATCCTCAAGAACTTTAAGGCTACACCGAGTAAGGGATTCCTCTTCCTCAATGAGACGCCCTTTAGGGTCTGTTTGGTTACTGGGATGGAGTGGGTTGGAGTAACCTCCTATGAATAGTAGTTGTTTGGATGGTTATGCAGGTTGGAAAGGATTGGAATAAGGAATGTGATGTGATGTCAAATTGATTTGTGATGGAATTCCAACCCAAGAATGGAGGGGGCTAAACCAGATTACCCTAGGGTAGCCTGGTAACCAAACAGACCCTTAATGTCACAGTATATACAAATGCAATCTATGCTAGCTAACCTAAGGACAAAAGGTCCACTAGTTTCTATGTTTTTGTTGGAGGTACTTTAGCCGCGTGGCTAAGCAAAAGTAGAGATCAAGTGTAGAGTCAAATTACATAGTTGTGGTTCATGCACTGCTATGGTAATATATGTCACGTCAATTATAATGGACCTTCTTGTGAAGATGGATCTCCCAATGCAAATGAGATGTGACAATTAAGCAGTGTTATTATTAGTAAGAATCTTATTTTTCATTAGAGAACTAAACACGTGGAGATTGAACGTCTGTATACCAATGATATGATACGGAAAGGCTATGCGACTACTTCTCGTCTATCTAATAGCATAGACAACTAGCATCTTTCCAAACCACTTTCCATGGTAGCCTTTGAGAGGTGCAATTTGAAGCTAAGCACGATGGATCTATATGCTCTAGCTTGAAAGGGAATGTAAGAGAAATTATTTTGCAGCGGAATGAGTTATGTTTATTTTATTTTTCTTATTTGATTCTCTCTGTATTGTTTAAATGGTCATTGCTATATAAGAGACCGTAGGACACTTTTCCAGTCGTGACCATTGAACTCCTATTTGTCAACAATTATAGTCACTTCTAATGACAACCTAAAATCCTCAGTCATTTCTAGTTTAACTATATACACCATCTTTTTAGCCAATTTCTAGTTTAACTATATACACCATCTTTTTACGCATCCACGATTCTAGACAAGCTTATGAATGGTTTAATTCTTGTCCTCATCGTTGAGAAATAAATCAATTTCAGAATTGAGCACAATCTCACTAGGTCATTAAAGCCAAGCTCAAACCTAACTTAATCTGGATCGAACTCAATAGATAAACTAACTATAGTTGATGATATGTAATTAATGTTGATATACCTTGAATCCTAACCATCTGATCCAGGTTGAAGACCCATGTATGCATCCTCTCATGTCGTACCATACCCCCAACAAGAGAGAGGTCTCACTGCCCGGTCAGCGAGCCCGAGGGGCGGTTTTATGGGGGAGCATGTGCACTCCCCCCTGCGGGGGTGTGGGGGTAGTGCCCTCGGTGAAAAATTTTAGGAGTGATTCTATTTGTATTCGGGTATATGGATCTGTTTATTTCAGGGATCCGTCTGTAAGGGAGTGCTATATAAACTCCCTAAGGTTAGGACTCTCAGTATCCTATGTATTCTTTCTTTCTCCACAATAGTGAAAACCGATCGCCGCCGTCCAAGGTGTAGCCCAGTTATGGGTGAACCTTGTAAATCTGTGTGTTTGCGTCTTGCTTGATTGATCATGTTTGTGCGTGTTTACTTCCATGATCCACAACAAACTGCTATCAGAGCTTCGGGTTCCTTCAAGATCATCTAGCAAGATGGTGTCGCACAATCTGATGATTGAAAAGTTCACATGGAAGAACGGATTCAGTCTACGCCAGATTAAGATGTGCGCCCTTTTAAAGCAGTAGGGCATCTGGGTGTCGTTGGACAGGAGCGGACGAAGGCACTCGAACCCTCCGAGTTGATGGTGTAGAAAGAGAAAGCGTACTTGACGATCATGATGTGTTTGACGAACGAGATTATCACAGAGGTTGCCGATGAGGATTTTGCGATCGGTCTATGATTAAGACTCGAAAGTTTGTACATGACGAAGTTTCTGACCAACAAGTTACTCTTGAAGCAAACGCATGTTCTCTCTCCGTATACAGAAAAGTACATCTCTTAAAGAACATCTAGATAGCTTAAATACATTGTTGATGGATTTAATAAATATACATGTTAAGATTGAAGATGATGATGCTGCTATGATTTTATTGGTTTCTCTTTCCATTATCGTATAAGAATTTTATTCAATTATTTATTATGGGAAGAGGATTAATAATCCTAGAGGAAGTTTGCGTGAGTCTGCATACGCGTGAACTTGGCATATGGCTACCGGGAAGCAGGATTCTAACGCTACAGGTTCGGTTATAACTCATGAAAAGATTCATGCTGGTTCTGGCTATGTGAATAAGAGAAAGTAGAAGTCCAAGTTGAAGAATCACAATGCTAGGGACATTTGCAATTATTGCAAGGATCATGGACATTAGAAGAATAATTGTCCGAAGAAGAAAGGGAAAGCCATGTTGTTACCATGGCTCATGAAGGCACATATTCTGAAGATGATCTGGTTCTCACCGTCATAGATCAGAAGATGGCGGGCAACACATGGATTCTTGATTGAGACTATTCTTACCATATAACTCCCAATGAAGATTGGTTATATACCTATAGATGGCAGAAATATCGTCACGGGGAATGATGCAGCGTGCAAGATTGTAGGGATCAACTCTGTCAAGATGAAGATGCATGATGGAGCTGTGAGGATGGTAACAGAAGTAGCCATGTTCCTGATCAGAGGAAGAACATGATATCCCTCTACAAAAGCCGAGGTGGTTTTCATCAAGGGCAACAAGCAGAAGACCATATACATCATGCAACAGTTGCAAGTTTTGTTGTATTGGTGTCCCAAGCCATGAGATCAAAGTCATAATTGTGGTATATGCGGCTGGGATACATGACTCAGATGGGGATGAATATCCTCGGTCAAAAGGGTCTCATCGGGATCTCAAGGGATCTAAGTTGGAGTTATATGGGTTGTACTCATGGAACAACATAGGAAGCACTTCAGTAAAACTATCCACCAGACAAAGGGTTGCTCGACTACATCCATGCTAATTATTGGAGTCCTTCATAAGTCCCATCTTTAGGAGGTACCAGATATTTTCTATGTATTATTGATTATTACTCCACGATGGTGTGGGTGTACATGATGAAGCATAAGAGAGAGGTATTTCAGACCTTTAAGCAGTGGAAGGTCTTGGTGAAGAACCAAACTTCTAAGAAGATGAATCGTCTTTGTACAGATAACGGGGTTGGAGTTATGTTCATCAAAGTTCAATGAGTTCTATAACGAGGAGGGTGTTGCAAGATACCTCACCGTCAGAGATACGCCAAAGCATAACAGAGTTGCAGAACGAATGAACAAGATGCGTGTGGTGGAAGCAAGGTGCATGCTCTCTAATGCTGGACTAGGTAGAGCATTCTGGGTTGAAGCTGTGAATACAGATGTTACTTGGTGAATCAAAGTCATGCATCTGCTATTGATTGCAAACACCCATGGAGGTATGGTTTAGTAATCATGCTGATTATTTTATTTTGCGAGTCTTTGAATGTGCTGCCTATTATGATGTTAGTGACGGAAAGTTAGAACCAAAGGCAAAGAAAGGGATATTTGCAGGCTATCACGTAGGGGTAAAGGGTACAGAATTCGGTCCCCTTTTGAGCATAGAATTATTGTTAGCATGAATGTTACTTTTGTTGAGAATTTTTTTAAAGACCCTTTTGTTGAGAATTATGTGCTTTACTCGAGAAGCAGGTCTGTTGATGCAGGAACAGGTGATGATGTGCATGAACAGATGAAGTTCGAATTAATACCAAGTAGTGATCACGTAGTTGATCACACCATTCCTGATCAGGTTGTTGCTGAACAACCTAAAGCTGAGAAACCAGAGAGAGTCAACCAAATGTAGCTACTGATCGACCTTGTAGAGAGATACATCCGGTGTAGAGATACGGATTTGAAACATTGTTGCATTTGCATTACAAGTATCGGAGGAGGCAAAGTCTTCAGAGTCCTCCACTTATAGGGAGGCATGAAAGGCTGTATCGATATCGATATCGTTTCGATATCGTATCGATAAGATATTTCGAACGATATATCGACGATATATCGCCGAAATATCGCTCATATCGACGAGCCTTTGTGAAGAAAATGCTTGGAAATCAGGATATATCACCATATTGGTGCCCATATCGGTCCATGTCGATATCAATATATCGATATATCGCCGATATTTCCTTCCATGTAGGGAGGCAATAGCTGTGGCAGAATTTAGGTAGTGGATTGTTGCTTTAGGTGAGGAGATGGATTCTCTCACAAGAATCAACATGAGAGCTTGTCAAGTTGCCAAAAGGTGAGGAAGGTCGTTGGATGCAAATGAGTCTTCAAGAAAAAAGACAAGAATCTCAAGCAATGAAGGCATTAGATACAAGAAACGTCTAGTTGCGAAGGGTTATAGTCAGAAGGAATATGTGGATTATAACGACATATTCTCTCCTGTTGGAAGACATCCATCCATCTGGGTGCTATTATCTCTTGTACCACATCGACACTTGGAGATGGAGCTGTTATATGTGACGACAGGCGACAGCTTCTTGCATGGTGAACTCAAAGACATTCTTATGAGCCAACCAGAGGGATTCACATCTCAGGGTAAGGAAGATCATGTGTACATATTGAAGAAGTCTTTGTAGGGGCTTAAGCAGTCTCATAGGCAGTGGTACAAGAAGTTTGACAGTTTCATGATGGATCATGAGTTCAACGGAAGCCCATACGATTATTGTGTTTACTATAACAAGGCGGCGGATGTCTCCTTCATCTATCTATTATTGTACGTCGAGGACATGTTGATGCTACCAAACAGAAGAGTACCATAGATGATCTGAAGAAGCTCCTTAGTTCAGAGTTTGACATGAAGGACCTTGATGTAACGAGTAAGATTTTATAGATGGATATCATTAGAGATGGATATCAAACATTGGCCTCATCTACAAAAGTGATTCAGAGTGTTTGGTTGTTGGATATTCAGATTCGGACTATGCTGCAGATGTCGATGGGAGGAGATCAATGACAAGCTACGTCTTCACTTTGGAGAATTCGGGCATCAATTGGAATGCTACCTTACCACCATGAGTTACTTTGTCTATCGCAGAGGTAGAATACATGGGTTTGACAGGGGTTGTAAAGAAAGACATCTGGCTGAAAGGCTTAATTGGAGATCTCGGTCAATAAAAGGATCGGTTATCAGGCTATAGTATATTGTGATAGTCTCAGTGTGATATGCTAGCGAAGGATCAGGTGCATCGTGAGAGGACCAAGCATATAGATGTCAAATATCACTTAATTCATTCTGAGAAGAGAGTCAAGGTGAAGAAGGTTGCCACATCAGATATTCCAGCCAATATGTTCACAAAGACAGTTCCTGGGAGTAAGTTCAAACATTGTTTGTACTTGCTCAATGTCGACAGTTGACAGTAGCCCGAAGGAGGAGTTGGCGGAAGCACAACGAAGCTTGGCAAAGCTTCTCAGAGGATTCAATTCGAGATAGAGATTGTTGATACACCTTGAATCCTAACCATCTGACCTGAGTTGAAGAACCATGTATGCGCCCCCTCTTGTCGTATCATACCCCAACAAAACGGGTGTCTCATTACCCGATCAGAGAGCCTGGGGGATCTAGGGGGAGCAGTAGCGTCCCTCCCTCCCTCCCCCCCCCTCCTCCCTCCGAAAAATTTTAGGAGTGGTTCTATTTATATTTGAGTATATTGAACCGTTTATTTCAGGGATCCATCTGTACGGGAGTGCTATATAAACTCCCTAGAGTTAGAGCTCTCAGTATCCTTTGTACTCTTTCTTTCTCTACATAGTGAAAACCGATCACCGTTGCCCAATGGCAAAGCCCAGTTACGTGTGAACTTTGTAAATCTGTGTGTTTGCATCTTGCTTGTTTGATCGTGTTTGTGTGTGTTTGCTTCCGTGATCCGCAACAATTACAGTAAAATTAAGCAGTCACTTATTGATTGTTTAAACTTGAAAAGAACAAGTAAGCACTTACCTTTTTATATCATTTTCAGTGAACTTGTTGGCCACCAAGTTTCTGCAAACAAAGATAACAAATAATACTGTTTTTATCACAAAGAGACCATAAACTATACAAAATTCCATTTTTTTTAATAAAATGGCAGAGAACTTCATTTGCATACAAAAGAAGATGAAATTATTAAGTGATGACTATTGACTACCGACGATAAAACAATGAAGTGTATTGTAAACAAAGTATAGCTTGACAACAATGAAACCGACCAGACTCATTCAACAAGGATCATCTTGCTCAGTGAAACTCGGCAAAAAGAAATACATCATCTCTATTTATGGTGTCAATTCTATACCAGTGTGTGGATTTGTTGAGAGATAAGAAAACCCACTTTCAAATGATGGCATTAGATAAAACGGCCTAACCCATGCTTGTGAGGAGAAAAGAACAAAGAAAACACCTCACCTAAAAATCGCAAAAAAATTAAGACAACCAAACTAGCCTCTTGCTTTTACTAAGCCCTGCTTTCCAAACATTAGATCCAGGAAAATATGCAACTATGTATAAGCTCAGCATAGGCAAAAAAATTGAAAGAAAAAAAGGGTGATGTGCGGAGAAGGTGCTCGTCTAAAACTTTATATTCACGTTAACGTATATCAGTTTTAAAGATAAGTAATATTGTAGGATCCTAATGTGCTTACTTTATATTCACAAATTAACGTATATCAATTTTAAAGATAAGTAATATTGTAGGATTGAAACGTGCTTACTTTATATTCACAAATTAACGTATATCAATTTTAAAGATAAATAAAATGGTAGGATCCTAATGTGCTTTGCAACATTCTCAACATATAATATCTCACCACGAAAGATAATCCCTAATTTCATTTAAGGTGTGACTCACCTCGAGTTCATACCCAACTTCAAAAAAAATCCCATTCATGGCCAACCACATGGCCCATTAAATGGTTGTGACTCAAGATCAAAGTGAGTCCATCCCATCCCCCGACTGATCCATGAATCCCATAAAGCAGGGGTGCAACTCAACGAAATCGAGGCCAATTCCGCAGCTCCCCAGAGCTCCCAAGATGTGCCACATAAGAAGAACATTTAATCAGTATACTGAGGCATCTCCATGCATCGCTAGCAAGACCCCTCCATCCCCAGAAGGAGCTTGGCCCTACGAGCCCTCCTTTTTAGTCACTCACATCGCATTAACCATAAAAACAGCTTGACCTGCAAAAGGGATCTTTCACCTATAGTTTTTCATGTACTCAATAGAAATAATGTCTTGATCAAAGACCATGGTTGCATACATGGTTTTGTATGAATTTCAAACTGAAAAATCACCATCAGCCCATACCCAACGATCTTGCCCTACAAACGAGCACCTCACTTCAGAAAGAGCATCCAAAAGCACCATGAACTTAGCCAGTCTTTGATTAGATAACTCAAAACGCAACTGGGGACACCAACCATATATCTGATGCAGCTCAATGACAAAAGAGTTAATACTGCTATATTTTTTAGTTAAAATGTAAAATGTCAAGGCAACTCTTTATAATAGCATCCATTCCTAAATGTTGGAGAAAAATCAGAGATCTATTATTCCAAGGAACCCTAGGCTCTATTATATAGAGAGAGACCTCATGGGTAAAATACATAAGAGTCCAGAAAATAAACAGAAATTAAGAAACGGTACATAACATAATAATACAAGTCTCTACACTCCCCCTCAAGGTGGAGCATAGATGTCTATCATGCTCAGCTTGGAAGAACATCTCTGGAAGGGTCCTCTGAGCAACGGCTTGGTGAATATGTCAGCAGTCCGATCCCCTGAGCTAATGTGAGATGTAGATATCATGCATCTCTGGATCATGTCTCTCGTGTAGTGGCAGTCCACTTCGATATGCTTTGTTCTTTCATGGAATGCTGGATTGTTGGCAATAAACAATGTTGCCTGATTGTCACACTGAAGCTGCATGGGTAAAGGTACAGCTATATGTAGATCTTCTAGCACGGCTCGAACCCACATCATCTCCGTGCTTGCTTGCGCCATGGCCCTATATTCAGATGCAGCACTGGACCTTGCCACACCAGTTTGTTTCTTGCTTTTCCAAGAAAGCCGAGAGTTCCCAACAAAAACGGTGAATCCTGAAGTAGACTTTCGATCCTTCGGGCACCCTGCATAATCTGCGTCTGCACATGCTGAAATAGATAAATGTGTGCCCTTTCGAAATAACAACCCTGAGCCTGGAGAAGACTTTAGATACCTCAGTATCATGTATATGGCATCCATATGAACTTGTCTTGGCTGCTCCATAAATTGACTCACCCGGCTTACTGCAAAAACAATATCGGGTCGAGTTATGGTGATATAAAGGAGCTTGCCCACCATCTCTCTATATCTCCTCTTGTCTACTTCTGCAGTGTCATCGTTATACAGCTTCATGCTTGGATCCATAGGAGTATTCAATGGTCTACACCCAACCATGCATGTTTCAATTAAAAAAATCTGTAATGTACTTCCTTTTAGTCATCACCAGACCCTGTGCATTCCTGGCAAATTCCAACCCCAGAAAGTATCTTAGGGTACCAAGATCCTTCGTGACAAACTGACGGTCCAGGAATTCTTTTGCCCTCTCTATTCCTTGAACATCATCTCCTGTAACCAGAATATCATCAACATAGACCATGATGACAACCGTACATGTAGAAGACTTCTGAATGAACAACGAGTGATCTGCATTTGATCTTTTGAACCACTGTCGTTCAATCAGGTGGGAAAGCTTCTGGAACCACATCCTTGGGCTCTGCTTAAGGCCATAAATCACCTTGTGAAGTCTACACACCATATGCTTCTCCCCCTCAGCAGTGAACCCTGGTGGTTGCTGCATGTAGACTTCCTCCTGCAAATCTCCATACAAGAAGGCATTCTTGACATCAAGTTGAGATATAGTCCAGTCATGTACCACAGCAACTGATAAAAGTATGCAAAGAGTAGAGTGGCGAGCCACTGGAGAAAATGTATCCATATAGTCCACGCCATAGGTTTGTGTGAAATCTCTCGCGACCAGTCGTGCCTTGTATCGATCTAGACTGCCATCGGTATGGTATTTAACTGTGAATACCCACTTGCAGCTAACAATGGACGCATCAGGGGGAGCATTAACCAAGCTCCATGTGCCACGAGATTGTAAAGCACGCATCTCTTCTTCCATAGCCAGTCGCCAGCAATCGATCTTCATAGCTTCTTGATAGGTCCATGGTATGTCCACGAAAGACAAAGCCGCAGCAAATATCTGAAAGTCGCTTGTGAGGCGGTGAAAGGACACCTGGGAAGCAAAAGGATAAGACACGCAAGTCCGTTTCTGCTTCCAAATAGCAATGGGAATATCAAGGTCGTCGTCCATTGTACTGGATGGTGTAGTCTCCTCCTGCAATGAAGAATCATGCACATATACCATATCTGACCCGTCAGTAGTGATGCCATCTGAACATACCTGAGGCGTGATGGATGCCTGACGTGTAGCCTGAGCAGGACCTGACCGACACGCATAGAATTTTGGTAAAGGTGGAATAGGAGGTTGTGGAGGTGGCGGTGGTGGAGGTGGTGGTGGTGGCGTAGCAACTGGAGCTGGAGTGGACTCAGGTGAACTCAAGTTAGGAGGAGGAGGAACATAGACATCATCGTTGGTAGTGGATGAGACCAGCATGTCACCTGCAGGGGAAAAGTACATAACAGACTCAAAAAATGTGACATCGGCACTGACAAAATATTTCTTGTTTATGGGGTCATAACAGCGATAACCCTTCTGAGTCCGAGAGTAACCTACAAAGACACACTTGACAGCTCTGGGAGAGAGTTTGTCAAGTCCAGGAGATAGGAGATGAACAATCGCAACAGTACCAAAGACACGAGGAGTAAGTGAGAATAATTCCTTATCAGGGAAAATGACAGAAAGAGGAATTTTCTCACCAAGGACAGATGATGGCATTCGATTGACCAGATAGCAGGCTGTAAGGACAGCATCCCCCCAGAAAGTGTTAGGAGCACAACTCTGAATAAGAAGGGTTCGAGTAATGTCAAGAAGGTGACGATGTTTTCTTTCTGCCATGCCATTCTGTTGAGATGTGTAAGCACAGGTGGTTTGGTGAATAATACCCTTAGACGAAAGAAACTGAGAGAGAGAGAGAGAGAGAGAAAACGGGTGTAGAATTCCAATGCATTATCTGTACGAACATATTTGACAGTAGAAGAGAAAACATTCTGCAATTCATTAATCAACTTTTTAATAACATCCCCTGCTTCAGATTTATTCTTTAAAAGAAAGACCCAAGATACACGACAAAATCATCCACCACAACTAGATAAAACCTGTGTCCCTGATGATCAGGTACACGACTCGGACCCCAAATATCAATGTGAAACAACTCAAACGGGGAGCTACTGCTCCGACTCTGATGACTAGGAAAGCTAGACCAATGATGCTTTCCCAACTGACACGCTTCACAGCGAAATGACGAACTGGGAGAGATCTGAGACAAGAGATGTCGCATTTTCTGGAGCGAGAGATGGCCAAACCGAAGATGCCAGATGTACGGAGAGACAGATCCGACTGAATGTGAAGAGACGCCAGCATAAGAGTTTCGGACTAGACGATAGAGACCATTCTGCTCAGAGCCACAGCCAATCACCCTGCCCGTTAGTAAGTCCTGAAAAATAAGAGATGAGGGGTCAAATATAGCACGACAGTGCAAATCCTTCGTAATCTGACTAATAGATAACAAATTCATGGAGGACTCAGGAGCATGTAGAACATTTTGTAGATGCATAGAAGGTGACAAGGAAACCTCCCCCTATCCAGCGATGGGGGAATGAGTACCGACTGCTATCAGCACTGATCGTCCATGTGGGATGTCCCTGTAGGACTCAAGTCTCTCTCTGTCACGGCAGAGATGATGGGTGGCGCCAGAATCGATAATCCAATCAGAGAGATCATGACAAGATGTAAAGGCAGTGGCACTACCTGAGGTACTGGCAGCGGCTGAGGAACTGGCAGAAGCTGTAGCAGCAACATCTGAAGGTCCACCTGGAGAATCAGTAGATGATTGAGGCATGATATCACGTAGACGTGCCACAAGCTCTTCGAATCTGTTATCTGCAGTGGATGCTGGCTGAGGAGGAACATGCTCGGTTACACGCGCTGATGCTGCGAATCCATGCTTAGAGTAGCATGTATCCTCCGAGTGGCATGTGCAGTGGCAGAATGAACACGGCTGGCGAAAGCGACTTCCTCGTTCACGGGGTCCACGTCCACGACCAGAAGACTGTCCACCTCTCCCACGCGATACTGCCATCGCCGATGGGGGTGGAGTAGACATGCTGGAGGAAACTGATATGCGACTGAGCCTCCGATACACGTCCTCCATAGGAGGAATAACCGCATCGGCCAATATCTGAGAGTGGGCTGCCTCATACTCAGGATCGAGCGCTGCAAGTAGTACGCCCACCATGGTAGCGTTTCGAAATGTCTTCTGCAGCTCTGGAGTTGCCGTAAGTGGTATGGTACTGTATAGTTTCTCGAACATCCCTCTCAGGGACGTGTACAACGAGTGAAGTGGCCGTCCATTTTGCTTCATAGTGAATATATCATGCTGGAGCTGTAACATCTTGGTCTCGTTCTGCACTTGGGAATAAGTAGTGGCCAGAATATCCCACATTGCCTTGGCAGTGGGTTGATGAAGAACGTCATTGGCAATCTCCATCGACAGTGTGCCTGATAGCCAAACTTTGGCATAAGAATCATCAGCCTCCCAAGAGGCATAGATTCCAATCTTCTCTGCCGGCTCATCCTCGGTAAGTATATGCTTCTTACCATTTGACTTCATGAGACTCATGAACTACATCGCCCAGAGCTCATAGTTTGTCCCGTCCATCTTGACTATTGGCGCAGGACCCTTGAAGGCGCCTATGGAGGGCATATCGACTTTGTTTTCTGACATGTTGTCGTAGATGAAGAACTAGGGATTGTAGACCAGAAACAGGTGTCTACACTGACTTGATCGGATTTGAGTGCATATGTAGATGTTACGCACTCAAATCCATGGAGATAGAACGGCCGACGAAAGTGGTGGCGTCGGCGTGGAAGGAAGGGGAACCCGACTGTGAGGTTCCCCTACCTAGGGCACGGTCCGACAGAGGAGAGAGGCGGGGTCCGACGGCAAGAGGGACGTGCCCTGACGGCGAGAGGTGGCCCCAGCGGCAAGAGGGGGCCCTGGCGGCAACGAGATGAGGCCCCGGCGGTGAGAGGGGACCCTGGCGGCGGCGAGAGGAGGCCCCGACGGCGAGAGGGGGCCCCGGCAGCGACGAGGAACGAGGGTGGAGAAAGGGAGGGGCGGCGGCAGAAGGTGGAGTGGAAGAGAGAGGGTCCGACGGCAGCAGTAAATAACCCTAGGGTTAGGGTTAGACCCTGTGCTCTAATACCATGTTGGAGAAAAACCAGAGATCTATTATTCCAAGGAACCCTAGGCTCTCTTATATAGAGAGAGACCTCATGGGTAAAATACATAAGAGTCCAGAAAATAAACAGAAATTAAGAAACGGTACATAACATAATAACACAAGTCTCTACACTAAAGGATGCCTTTTTTTGTTTGTTTTATTTATTTACTTGAAGAGACATGTACCTTCCGCTATAAATAAAGGGCAACCAATGTATAAAAGGTCAATGAATATTGAGTGTCGAATTCACTCTCTCCCTCTCTAACCTTCTCTCCTCCAATCCCCCAAAGTTAGTTCCCCTCCCCACTCGCCAGATTCCCTGCTCACTCGTTCTCTTTATCATCCCCATTTCTAACTCCACCTCCATAGACAACTCGCTCCCCCTCCTTTCATCTCCACTCATTCCCTTCCCCACTCCATCTCCCTTGTCCCTTTCCTCTATATATCCTTCTCCATACTCTTGTTTCCCCTTTCATTTATACTTCTTCCTCTCCCCCCCTAAAACCATACCTATCCATCTCCACCACCTCCTACATTCTCCAACAATAACGACACATTACCCACAGTGAACATCCACTACCGAATGCACCAACATAACCAGAACTGTTGCAGCAACATCCCTTCTCCTCCGCTGTTGCGACTCTCCAAACGCCACCCTGACAGACATTTGACTCAGTGTGTTGCGTTCTGAGTACTCCCATCCCTTGCCAAAGTAGGTCACAATAAACAAGTAAGGTTGTTATTTCTATCTCCTTTTAGGGTTATCTTAACCCATCAGCCCTATCTTTCCAAGAAGCTTTGACAACATCTGGCGGGAAGGAGGCAGGTTTCTGAGGATGGCTGGGAGGTTGTTTCTCATCGTAAACGTGGGTGAATGTGCTTCCGTTGTGGGTTCTCGGGACACTTGGCGGCAACGTGTGTCTCACCGGCTCGTTTCTATTGTGGGCAGAAGGGCCATCGTCGCTCCACCTGTCCCGTGCGCTGTCAAAGATCGGTTTCGAAGGCGCAAGGGGCTGACACGCGGGTCGCGACGGACGCTATAATAGAGACGCCTTGCATGGCGGAGGGGGGGATCTCTTATACTCCCGCCTTTCCGTCTGTGCATGGGATCCTAATCCTCTCTTGGAGGGAAGACTCCATTTCGATGGAGGAGATTCGTTCGGGCATCGCGCAGGAGCTCGTCGGTGCATTCCATGGGGACGTCGTGGTTATGGGCTTCCACAGATGCTGTGCGCGGGGTTTGTCGGATGTGCAGCGTGAGCGACTGCTTGCTTGGAAAGGGCCGGGAGGCCTCACTTGGAGACATGCACATTTTGCGGATGGAAGTATGATTCGCGAGGGTCGCATCTCGCGAAGGGTGGCTGAGGTTAGGGGTGTTCCTTTCCTATCACGCTCTGTGCATTGTTTGGATCCTCTGGGAGGCCTTGGTTCGGTTATTCATGTCTTTGCGTACGGCACTCTCCCGGGCTCAGACCCGGAGACTACTCTTCTTCTTTTGGACTGTGCCGAGTCCGCCAGTGATATCTCGGTGGAGGAATTAGTAGTGGGGCGCTTCTCCTTCCCGCTACGAATTCGTCTCTTGGATCAGATGGAGCAACCGCTGCCGCTGGGCGGGTGCGGCGGCACCGGCCACCATCATGTGGATGCCGGTGGGGTAAATCCGGTCCCAGAGGAAATCGGATCGTCTTCGACTCTTGGGGCGGTTCGACTCCTGGCGACTTGAACCGTCATGGTGTCCCGGAGTCCACGTGCGTAATCTCTCAACCAAAGGTGGCATCTCGTCTCCTGCTGCCTTTCTAGAAGATCGCTTTTGGGACGCGCACCCCGATCGATTTTCGCCCCTGGGCGCTTGCCAACTCAACCCTCCTTATTGGGTCGACTGCTGGCCCACTTTCTATGCTGGATGGTCCCGCTGCGGGCTAGGATTTTCGGTTGTCGATTCCGCGGCCACGTGCCGCCTTGGATGAGAGCGGGTCTTTGGATCCGTTTACGGGTTCCTCGGATCTCCCGGGTGGGGATCCTATTGACCTCTCCGGCGCTTGGGCTAGTCCTCTCCCATCTGCTGACTTCCTTGGACCTAATTGGCCCTTTTGGAACGTGCACTTCGAGCATGAGCCCCTCCCACTCGCCACCCCGGGGCAGGGTGCGGGCGTGGTGATGGGTGCTCCATTTGCTGGGGAACCGCTCTTGGCCGAGATCTCGGATTTGGGGTCTTCTTAGACGGTGGCCCCATCGGGGGCCGACCTCCGGCGTATCGGTAAAAGGTACAGGAGGCACCCGCGTTCGCGAAGGACCGTCACCTCGCTTCCGCCAGTATCGGCTCGTATGACTCAAGTGGCATTTGTTGCTGGAGTCGTCCATCTCAGGGGAACTTGCAGCGGTTCTAAATGAAGATCCTCACTTGGAACGTCAGGGGTCTGGGTGACCCGGAAAAAAGGAGGGTCCTTGGCTCTCGCTTCATCGAATGGGGGTGTGACATCATTTTACTCCAGGAAACCAAGCTACAATCGTGTACGGCGGACATGTGGCGCTCCTTTGGCGTTGGCCTCTTATCCGAATATCGTGTAATTGACGCAGTTGGATCTGCGGGTGGTATGTTGGTGGCCTGGAGGGACCACGGGTTTGTGCTTCGCTCGGAGCTAAGGGGATCCCATGTGCTGACGATCCTCTTAGAGTGCCTTTCCTCGGTAATGACTATTGTCGTCTCCTGCGTTTATAGACCTTGCCTCGCCGGTGACCAGCGGGTGTTGTGGGATGAGCTTCGTTAGGCCAGAGCTTCCTTCCCTGGGGCGCCTGGCTGATAGGTGGTGATTTCAATGTTACATTGCTCTCCTCCGACCGGTCGGGCTTGCGTGGTGGCCAAGACACGGGATCGGCTGATTTCGTAGATTGTTTGGACTCTCTGGAGCTTGAGGCGCTTGACGCCTCGGATACTAAATACACATGGCGAAGCTCGGGATCACGTTCCTGCATTGATCGTTTCTTGGCATCTTCGGAGTTGCTAAATCTCTCCCCTTCCTGCTTTGCGTCTACCAGGATCCGAACTCGCTCGGATCACTCTCCCTTGATCTGGGACTCGGGGGGAACAATAGTCTCACAGGGGTTTCTTCAGGTACGAGAAGGCGTGGCTTTTGGAAGAGTCGTTCCGCGAGATGGTCTCCTCGCATTGGGCATCTACGGTCATATATGGCTCGACTGTATCTAGATTTTTTCAGAAACTTGTCTCCTTGAGGGGGAGACTTTGCACTTTTAAGAAGGAGTTGTGCGCCGCCCGCAGGGAGGCCAGGGCCTCTGCGAAGGAAGTTCTTGCCGGCCTCGACCAGCTCGAGGACACCTACCCTCTTTCCTCTGCGGACCTCGAGCGGAGGGACTGTGCTTTCCGACAGGTGGCTCTGGAGGACACGAAGAGAGTTGCGGAGTGGCGCCAGAGATCTAGACACAAGTGGCTCGTGGAGGGGGACGCCAACACTGCCTTTTTTCACCGGGTTGCCAGCGGTAGGCGTCGCTCCAATGCTCTTCGTTCGGTCGTTGTGGATGGTGTGCGGGTTGCAGGAGACGCGGAGATGGGTCGTCTGATTGCCAAGCATTTTCGTGACTTCTCTTCACGGGCCCTTACGCGCAGATGGAGGTGGTTGGGTTGAGGGGCGGAGCGGCTTTCGCTGGAGCACGCCGCGAGCCTGGTCATTCCCGTGACCTTGGAGGAGGTGAAAGCCGTTGTTTGGTCCCTTAACGCAGATGGGGCTCCTAGGCCGGACGGGTTCCCTGTGTCCTTTTATCGAGACTTCTGGGATTTGCCCGTTGTGGACGTCCATGAGGTGGTTCAGGATATGTGTCTTTGCAACGCAGGGTTTGAGAAAATTAATCGGGCATTGATCGTTCTCCTCTCTAGGCATGGTGCGACGGGGTGCATTGAGGACTTCCGGTCGATTGCTCTCTCCAACGGAATCTACCTTATTGTGGCCAAGGTGTTTGTCATCCGTCTTAATAGGGTGCTTGGCCACCTTATTTCCCCCTTCCAATCGGCTTTCATCCCGGGCAGGCAACTGGGGGACTGCTTGGTCTTGGCTTCTGAGATGGTGGCGGACTAGAAGCAGCTTGGTAAGAAGGCTATGCTCTGGAAGGTCGACTTTGCAAAGGCGTATGATACGCTTGATTGGCGCTTCCTGTGGGAAGTGATGCATAGGCGGGGATTCCCGAGCAGTTAGATCTCCTAGATGAAGCGTTGTGTTACCACGGTTTCTATGGTAGTCCTTGTTAATGGCCGCCTGGAGGGCGGTTTTTTCAGCCTCGGCGGGGGGTTAGGCAGGGGTGTCCTCTGGCCCCTCTCCTCTTTGTCATTGCGGCGGATACTTTGGTATGCATGCTGATGCAGGTGCAACGTGGTGGCCTTTTTTCGGGCTTCTCCAGGGGCGATCTTTTTGTTCCTCTTATCCAATACGCGGACGACACCCTTTTCTTCGTCGAGGGTGGCAGGGAGGAGATCGGCACCATCGCTACTGTGCTGGAGCTCTTCGGGGAGCTTTCAGGTCTTGTCCAAAATCGGGAGAAGTCCTTGCTGGTGCCTTTTGCTTTCTCCGAGGAGGAGGCGCTGTGTTGCTCCGCCGATTTAGGGGAGGGATGTGGCAGCTTGCCAATTCGCTATCTTGGCATGCCTCTTACTTGCGGGCGGTCGAGGCTGGCGGACTGGCTACTGGTGGTCGAGAAGTTGGAGGGCAGGTTGGCGGGGTGGCGGTCTTCCATCCTTTCCGGGGGGAGGCCGGTCCTCCTGAAAGCGGTCATGGCGGCAATTCCTATATTCTTCATGTCCTCTCGTGTCCTACCGAAGGGGATTCGCTCGCGTATCAAGGGGGTGATGAGGAGATTCTTATGGCGCGGGTGCGGGCAGACGGCTAGGGGCATGCACCTTGTCGACTGGGATACTGTTACATTACCGAAAGCGGATGGCGGTTTGGGTGTTCGGAGGTTGGATGCTATGAACGAAGCTTTAATTTGGAAGTGGGTCTCGAAAATTTGGGGGTATGGTGATGACCTTTGCTGCACTTTGATCCATCGTATTTACGGCTGCTCTAGCCCGGTCACTACTGGGCCTCTTGCTGGGGTGCGCCCGTCCCCGTTCTGGAGGGGGATTTTGTCGGTGCTCCCTCGCTTTCACGAGCTCTTCCGGCCTATCTTAGGCAACGGACTCACTTTTGCTTTCTGGACCGATGACTGGACCGGCGATGGGGCTCTCGCCATCCGGTACCCACGGCTCTTCGCATTGGCGGCAGATCGGGAGGCAAAGGCTTCTGATGTGTGGTGCGATGGGAACTGGATGCCTCGCTTCTGCGCGAATTTTTCAGACCAACGGCTTGAGGATTTCCTTCGGTTGTGCAATTCTTTAGCGAGCTGCGAGGGCCCCAGGGGGAGGGACCACTGGGTCTGGAGGGACTCGTCGTTTTCGTCAAGAAGGCGTACGCAGTCATTCACATGCCTCCGCCCGCTCCAACCGAGGCTCTCGTCAAGGATTGTTCTCTGATCTGGGGGCTTCGCCTCCCTGTGCAGATTGATTTCTTCATGTGGCTCTTCAGGCGCAAGCGCTTAATGACGCGGGACCGGTGCGCGAGGTTCTCCGGGTCTTCTTCCGAGTCCTGCTACCTGTGCGGGGCGGGCACTGAGTCGGTGGACCATATGTTCTTCACTTGTACTTGCACGGTCGGTTCTTGGGGTGACCTGGGCCTTGGTTGGGTCAGCACTAGGGTGGAGCATTGGGCTCGATCCGGCCCAACCCGGCAAAGCCCAGCCCAAGCCCATCAATTTTCCATAGGCCTTGGGCCGGGTCGAGGCCCGCTTTTTTCAGCAAATTGAGGACCCGGGCTCGGCCCAAGGCCCGCGTGTTCGGGCTGGGGTTCGGGTCGGGCTCGGGCTTGGGTCGGGCTCAACCCGCACTTATTTTGATTCCATGAAGTTGCACTTTTATTCCAATTTATTGTTATGGATATAAATCATCCATAACACATGAATATTGGATGTATTGTTACAATATATAGTATTACTATTGATGTATGAAGGAAATATTGGATGTATTATGATTATAAATCCGTATCCCCTTATTTAGTTCTAATATGATATTTTGAAATATGAGGGCCCGGGCCCGGCCCACTTGTACTTCGGGTTCGGGCCCGGCCCGGCCCAAGTATAATATTTTTGAAAAATGAGGACCCGGGCCCGGCCCATTTGTACATCGGGTTCGGGCCGGGCCCGGGCTTTTGCAGGTCGGGTCAGGGTCGGGTTAGGGCCGGCCCGGCCCAATGCTCCACCCTAGTCAGCACGTCGTCCTTCGACCCCTTCTGGGATTCTTTTCGCTCCATCCGTCATCGACCGCGGACTGAGATTTTGGGTCCGGCCTCTTTGCTATGGAGTATTTGGCTGGCTAGAAATGCCCTGGTGTTCTCGGGTCAAAGATTTTATACTGAGAATGTGTTGTATCAATCCAAGGCTTTTGTGGAAGCCTGGTAACTTCTGTGACTCCCTTACTTATATTTTTCTTTCTCTTTTTCTTTAATTAATGGGAGGGCACCATAGCGTGCTACCCTCTCTTTTGGTCTTCAGAAAAAAAGCTTCTTGGAAAAACGGTTTTACTTGTGTTTATTGTTGTCTTGTCTAATCGCTTCCATCCAGTGTTCACAAAGTAGGTTTTTTTTAAGTTCCATTCGTTGTAAAGTTTGTGTTTTAGGCAATTTTTATGTTACTACTTTGTGCATCATTTTGTTTCATCTATCATTCGTTTTATTTCTGTTGTTGCTTTGTGCATTTCTATGCTATTGCCAACTAAAAAATATCAACTAAACTGTATGGATAGAATAGAGGAGGCTATTAATTTAATGTTTGAAGAGGTCAAATGGCTATCCTTATGGGTAAGTTACTAGAGATCACCTTCGAGGATCTAGTAGGTCCTCAAGTAGACACATTCAATGACATCATTATGGCTATCGCTCCTCCACTCCATCTTCTTCCAAATCAAGTAGCTATGTCTCATAGGGGGAAAATCCTTTAAGGGATGGTTTGCAAGGTGAAGATGACAACCCACCAGCTAGACAAGACCATAATTAGGATCAAGCCATTTGCATTGACGTTCCAGATTTCGACGGGCGTCATTATACTGATGCTTTCCTTGATTGGATGGACCACCTTGCTCACTTTTTCACATGGAAAGACTTATCTGGTGAGAGGAAAGTTCAATTTGTCATGCGCAAGCTCAAGGGCTATGCTTTACTTTGGTGGAAGTAAATACAAGATGACCGTCACCGCACAGGTCATAGCAAAATTCGATCATGGTCTAAGATGCAAAAGAAACTCAAAAAGAAATTCCTCCCAGATGAGTATCGTCAACATTTGTACACTTGTTTGCAGAACCTTCGACATGGAATTCGAACAGTCAAGGAGTATACACAGGAATTCCAAATCTAAGTGGTTAGGAACGGTTTACGAGAGAGCGGTGCTCAATTAGTCTCTCATTATCTCCATGGTCTTAGGATCAACATACAAGATGAGCTCTACATGTGCGACTGCAAAACAATTGATGATGCATACAATAGAGCTTTGAGAGCTGAAACGAAGTTAGCTCGCCTTATGACTCGAAAGACTACAATAGCCACAGGTTATGCACCCTCAAGAGCCACTGAGTCTTCTCCTTTCCCTAAGAACTTCGCAAGTACCTCTCGGCCTCCACCTAAAGCTCTCCCTCCTATTCATTCTCTTATGGGACCCCCCTCCTTACTCCATGCCCATACCGGGTCCTGGAATCTTAGGCTCCAAACCCAAACTCGATACCTGCATATGATGCTACCAGAAGGGACACTGAGTCGTTGAGTGCCCTAATGCCCATGTAGCAAGTGCCCATTTAATTCAGGAAGGAGCCATTGAACCTTCTTCTGACTCACCTAATGTTGATGAACGTCCGATAATGGTGGTTGGTACACATATCCGGATGAGGAGTTTGATTGCATGGATGTTGAAGGAGAGTCTTCTAATCCTTTCCTTCTAATTGAGCATGAACAATCCCTAGAAGCTCTTAGTGGACCTACAGAGATTGTCATGCAAATCATGTTGACTTTGCATGCTGATCACGTAGATCTTTTGTTGCAATGCAATATCTTCTGTACCACTTGCTCCTCGAATGGATGACGTTGCTTGTTGAGATTATTATATAGCTTTGGTGTTATTCTTTCTATTTCATTTCTTCATGTACTTTTCTTGCTATTTACTCACGGATTTTTCCCCTATATAAGAGAGCCCTAGGGTCTTATGAATATCATGCAATTCATTTTCTCCAACATGGTATCCGAGCAACGGTCCTAGACCAGGGTTTCTGTATCATCCCACCCTAACCCTACCCCCACCGTACGGACCGCCAGCCAACCCCACGCACGACATCGCCCTCCTACGCAGATTGTCTCTATCGGCGCCCAGTCCTCGAGCGGCGCTCTACACACCACGCCCGTGTGCCCTTTGCGCATCTGCACCTTGCGTACACGCACTGCGTCCTGCGCAAGGTCTCAAACGTCGATTTCGTACACGCACATCATTTTGGTCATTTTTTGTATTAGGGCCCCCATATTTCGATCATTTCGACCATTTCGGTCGAATTTCGATTTCGACATGATATCGAAATTCGACCGAATTTTGCTGAAAATTTGAGACCATGGTCCTGCGAGTATCTACGCCAAGCGCAGCCGCGTGATTTGAGCCATGCGTGCATCTGTGCCAAGCGCAGCCACGTACATCTTCCATGCAACTTGTGTGCACCTTGTGTGCATTTTGTATGCATCTGTGCGCATATTACGTTCCCCTGCGAGCATCTTCCGTGCATCTGTGTGCATCAATGTGCACCGCTGCCCTTAGAAACCTTGGCTTACAACAACAAGAGATGAGGATGGTTGTATGAGTCTACAGATACAACCAATCCTCTATATGTGATTGTGGATACTCATTCTGAGCAGTCTACGCCTCAGTTTTGTTCCAGATATCAGCGTTCTTGCCACCACGTCAGAAATCAAGGGTGATGTTTTTTCATCATCCGATACCTTCAAGGGCTCGGCTCCCATCGTGAAGATGGATGGGACCAACTACGAGTTGTAGTCCATGTAGTTTCACACCCAGATGCAGTGCCATGACAAGGAGCACATTCTGACGGATCCAGAGCCGGAGGACAAGACTAGGGCTAATGCTTCTTGGAAGCAAGAAGATGCCTATGCTCGTATTTGGCTCTCCGAGACGCTCACCACGGAGATTGCTAATGATATTGTCAATCGACCCACCGCAAAGGCTGTGTGGGGCATTCTAGCAGACACATATGGACAGGCAAAGAATGAGAGCAAAATCCTAAAGTTGCAGTTTGATATTTTTTCGACCAAGCAGAATGGTCGACCTCTTCATGCACACTTCTCGCATCTTAGAGGCATGTTTGAGCGTCTGCCGAGTCCTTAAATGTCGGATTTCGGTTTCGTTTCGGTAAAAGCCTGGAAAGAGAAATTCGGTGGAATTTCGGTGAAATGGTCGGAAATGTGAGGAATTACTTGAAAACTCATTTTTTCTAAAATTATAATTTATAATATTCCTTTTACTCAATAAATGAGATAGAAATGCACCATTTTTTGCTAATAGTAAGATATTAACATGATACATTATATTAAATTTCCATTCAATCGCTCAAACAGTAAAAAAAAGTAGTCTACTACTCAAAATCAAAATCAATTTGGAACCAAAATTAGAAGTCATTAGTTTCAGCTCTTGAATATGAAGAGAATGGTGACACGTGCAATAATAACAGAGAAAAACATAGGCCAACAAAGAGTACTAGAAAAAGGATATCTTATAAGAAATTAAAGATTGAATGATAGCTATAACTTATAGCTAACCAAAATACTTTCAATATAGAAAAATATTTACTTTTAGAAATAAAATAAGGCATATAGATACACTCACAAACACAAATCTTTGTAACACATACGTCTAATAAATGCATTGTATAGCTTGTGATTATAAAATATATGTTATACAAGACACATACAAATCAACTAACACCAAGAAACCGCATATCATTCACAAGCACAATCTATATCCAACCTGATAGTAGGAAAATACTTACAATCACAAGAATGTGAAGGTTGCTAACATAGCCTTTATACAACCATACGTACTACCTGTAGTAGAGAGAAGCCACAAGAAAACAAAGCCTTAAATTTTGGATTTTGGTTCCATTTCGCCATTTCCGAAAAGAGAATTTTCAGAGAATTTTTGTGAAATCGTCGGAAATCTTCGAAATGTCTCTAACCTATTCCCAAAAACTAAGGTTTTTAGTATTCCTAAATCAATAAAAAAAGAAATGCATTTATCAGTAAAATAGATTTGTAAATATAATTGAAGTAATATTATTGTCATAAGCATCACCCATGTTGATATGTAGAGCAACATGTTGCCTAGAGTCAGAACCGTATGCTAAATCGGAAGCAAAAGCCATGATAATTACCTTGTAAATAAGAATAAGATGACACATATAATAATTACGAATCAAAACATATATATTAAAATAAATAAAGAATAAAAAAAATAAAGCATCTTCAGTTAAAAACTTGAATTTAACTTTTAAATCTTGTGGCTAACTGAATTAATTTGGATTTAGATCTAGATATTAGAAACTAACTAAAGAAACTTCTTCAAATAACATAAAGCACTCTAAAAATTCAACACATCCTTGAATAAATAAGTGAAATTCATTAATATGTGCAAATTTCAATGAAAGCGAAGGATTCCCTTATTTTTGTTGTTTCGGCGAAACGACATGCAATTTCGATGAAATTTCGTTGACATTTCGGTGATATTTCATTGAAATCCTGGAAAAAGAAATAAGGTAGCGTTTCGATTTTGGTGACCTAGAGAAATAGAAATTTCGGAGAAATTCTATGGAATTTCGTTGAAATTTGAGTCCATGGCGTCTGCACAGCTTCATACATATTACTACTAGCACTGAGAAGTAACAAGCATATAGGGATGCTACTATGGCAGGAGTATTTTTGTCATCTCTTGACTATAAGTACGATGGAGCACGTGCTCAACTACTTACTGGAGAGACGATACCTCCAATGGAGGACGTTTACAAGAGGTTGAGCAGAATTACTACTTCATCTACTTTTGTGGCTCCGACTCCTTCTGTCATGGTAGTTTCTCGAGGCAGAGGGGGTACTTCCCAGTTTCGAGGTTGAGGACCATGTGGTCGAGGAGGAGGACGTCAGCGTGGCCTTTGCTCACATTGCCACCGTCCAGGTCATTCTGAGGAGACATGTTATCAAAAGCATGGCTATCATGTGTCTGCTCGTGTAGATGAGCAGTCTGAGCCTACTTTTGCTCATGCTTATGATGCACGATTTGATGATATTGTTTCCAGGCTGAGAGAGGAGATGACTACTCCTACTACTTCGACTGCAGGATCTTCGGATGTCGCACATGCTGCTAGATCCTCTTCGACTCCATCACCTCCACCTCCATCTACCCTGAGACAGTTCCTACCTCGGTTTTACATTCGCAGGTCTTCTACTCGCCCCTCTATTCATGTGTCTTCCCCTTCATCCAACACGCCCCAGGTATGTGATGAACACATTGTTTCTACTGATGGCACTGGTTCTATGCTTGATCCACAGGATGATACACAGGAGGTGCTGGCACCAGAGAACATAGAGGTTGATGACCTTGATATACCTATTGCCTTGAGGAAACCGCGTCGCAATTGTGCCACATATCCTCTAGTTGTGCATTTCCTTGGACCATCTTTCAGACGAGTACGGAAGGTTTATTATGGTCCTCTCATCTGTTACTATTACACGCACATATCAGGAGGCTATACAAGATAACAGTTGGAGACTTGCCATGGAGGAGGAGATTGCTGCTTTGCAGTATTGTGGTACTTGGAGTGTGGTTTCTACTCCTCCAGGTGCATCGGTTGTAGGGTGCAAATGGATCTTTAGGTGAAGCACCGAGGTGATGGTAGTATGGACCGCTACAAGGCAAGGCTTGTAGCATGTGGATTCACCCAGATATATGGGGTGGATTATCCGGATACCTTCTCTCCAGTAGCCAGACACTCGACATTGCGAATTCTCCTATCAGTTGTTGTTTCACGTGAATGGCCTCTTTACCAGCTTGATGTGAAGAATGCATTTCTATATGGCTATTTACAAGAGGAGGTTTATATGCAACAACCACCAGGGTTTGTTGCTAAGGGGGAGTCTCATAAGGTATGTGGGCTCCACAAGGCGATTTACGGCCTGAAGCAGAGTTCGAGAACTTAGTACTAGAAGCTTTCAGAGTTGATAGAGCATAAGGGATCTGCTCGGTTGACTGCGGATCACTCACTTTTTGTTCAGAGAACACAGAGAGGTACAATTGTTATTCTTATCTATGTTGATGATATTATTGTCACTGGTGATGATGAGCAGGGCATTCATGCAGCCAAGGAATTCCTAGATCAGCAGTTTATGACCGAGGATCTTGGCAATCTCAGATATTTCCTTGGATTAGAGTTCGCCAGGAACCAGCGTGGTCTTGTGTTGACCCAAAGGAAGTTTGTTACTGATCTTCTATTAGAGACATGTATGATAGGGTACAAGCCTGCTACTACTCCTATGGATCCAAGTATGAGAGTAGAGAAATTTTAAAATAAACAATTTCTAGGGAAATTGTGTGCAAAGCCATCCCTACAATCTCTACTCAACCTTATCTCGCAATGGGATTCAATATAACTGAGGTCTTAGAGAGGCATCAACTGGCAAACATAGTCGCACCCTCCTTTGGATTTTAAGGAATAAATGTATACTTAAAACTCTGGACCCACAAACTTGATACCGCCTCAAGAATGCCCAGAAGCGCTTGTGCACAAATAGTGTGGGTGAACACTATATCATCTGCGTGCTGGAAATGAAACCATAAACGATGGATCAAAAAGGTGAGATATCTGAGAGCAACCAGCCAGCACAAGCACCGAAAGCCCTACTGCCAAGCACTAGTTACTAAGTTAAGTTACCATGCACCAATTTAAGTTCGCGGATATGGTGAGGCTCCATAGGTCTCACATTATTCATGTTGCTGTGCAGCAACTTGGTCGTTTTGGCAAAATCACATTATAAGTTTACAATCAAACAAATCAAGGAAATGGGAATTTATCTACTTACATAAATACGTCCCTTTGTTGAGCCCAAGAAGGAAAAGATCCTGACATTTTATTATAAGACAAATCTCTGCAGAGAAAGATTGGCAGTTTAATGCTAGCTGCGTGACCGAAGACCTGAATAATTTCCAAATAAAAGACAGTAGACGCTCATATCAAGCACAAAAGCTCTTGGAGGTACGGCATAAAAGAAACTTGGGAACTTGAGCAAATAGATATGAACATACATGAATTTGAGAGTAGAGCTCTTTTCTATAGGCAAACTCCCAGATAATTTGTTGCTCCCTAGAAGTCTGTATGGAAAAATTCAGAAGAGACCATATGTCAAATCCACAGTGTGAGAAAAGCAAAGAATTTGTTACTCACAGGGAACTTAGAGATCTGCAGTTAAAAAGGGACTGTGGAATCAAACCAGAAATGTTGTTGAAGCTGAGATCTCTGTCATGGTGACAAAAAAAAGAATAGGCTTACATATTAGGAACACCTTTGAGAAAGCACATTAACTTACAATCATAAGAACTTACACAATTCTTAAATTTGTGAACTTCTCAAAGATGTCTGGAAGAGTATCAGTAATCATGCTATTTCTCACGACTCTGCAAAAACATGGATAAATAAAAAGAAAATCTTGCTTCATAAGGCTGGAGTAAAATCGATTTATGAGGCTTGATCAGCTTAACTTACAATGTATCCAATAGTGTCATATTCCTAATGAATCCCAAAGATGAACTGCCATTTACTTCTCCTATGTATCTGAGAATTTAGAGCACGAATTAATATCCATCACCCAATCCAAATACTAATGAAGTTGACTACAGATGTAATATTCCTAAAATGGCAAAAGAGAATTTTGTTGTTATTGTTGGTGGAAAAATCAATCTATATTCATCTATTTCACTAGGGCTCTCTTATACAGAGGAGAGTCCTAATGAGTAAATTACAGAAGTAGAATGCATAAATAGAAAATAAATAAACAATACTAAAAACATAAAAATATTTCGACATTCCCCCTCAAGATGGAGCATATATGTTGATCATGCTCGGTTTGGACCCACAATTCTGAAACGAGCCTCTAGTCAAGGCCTTGGTGAAGATATCAGCGGTTTGTTCCCCTGAATTGACGTGGGAGGTGGAGATGAAACCCTTCTGAATCATGTCACATCTATAATGGCAATCCACCTCAATATGTTCCGTTCTTTCATGAAAGGCAGGATTATTCGTCATAAAAGCACAGTATGATTGCCACATTGTAAGTGCATGGGAAGTGGTACATTAATACCAAGGTCGATCAGGATTGATCTAACCCACTTCATCTCAATGGTCACATGTGATGTACCATAGCTCCATACTCTGATTTATTGGATTTAGCTACCAATGTTTGTTTCTTGCTCTTTCAGGATATTAATAAGCTATCGACAAATACTGTTAACCCTGAGGTAGATTTTCTGTTCCTAGGACATCCTGCATAGTCTTCATCTACGCAGGCTGAGACATTGAGAGATGTCCCTTTCTTGAGAAATAGTCATGCACATGGAGATGACTTCAAGTACCTCAAAATCATGTAAACAACATCCATATGTACCCGTCAGGGTTGCTCCATGAACTAACTAACCCGACTAACAGCAAATAAGATATCTGGTCTAGTGATTGTAACATACAGAAGTTTCCCAACCAGCTCTATAAATCTCCTCTTATCAACTTCCTCTGTATCATCATCATACAGTCTTGCACTAGGTCTTTTAGAAATCGAGAATGTGGAAGCGTAATATCAGAGATAAGGAATAAAACATGGAAGAATACAGGGATTTTTACGTGGAACCCTACTCCCTAAGGAGAGGGATGAAACCACGAGAGAATGCCTCAAAGGGTTGATGTTTTCTATTCACTTTTCTCATCTGACACAATGGGTTTGTGGCTTCTTATATAGCCCCACCAACTGACTGGAGTACCAGCAACAGTAGATGTGGGACTAAACATGTAGATATGGTAATTGGACCCTAGAGGGATCCAACTATCTATCTATACATGACACATACACTCCAAGACTCCCTCTCAAGCTGGAGCATGCAATGCTCAGCTTGAACAAATAGAAAGAAATCTCAAACTCACAACACAAGGCACTATGGACAATATCAACTCAACGCATACTCTACTCTCGGTTGCTATCGAGGATGTTGCTTCTCATGCCACATGACGCGTATACTCCAATAGGGTCCATAGGAGTAGTTGTACGTGTACACCCGTCCATGCATGTTTTTGCTAAAAGATCTGTAGCATTCTTCCTTTGGGTCATCACAAGACCCTGTTGGTTCCTGGCGAACTCTAATCCCAAGAAGTATCATACAGGACCAAGGTTCTTGGTAACAAATCGTTGTCCACGGAACTCCTTAGCCTTGTTAATCCTATGCACATCATCTCCTATGACGAGAATATCATCAACATAAACCATAAATGACAACAGTACCTCACTCGCTTCTATGAACAAACAATGAGTGATCTGCATTCAACCTTGTGAACCCTGATAAAGTCTGAGAGCTGTTGAAACCAAGCTCTTGGACTCTGCTTAAGGCCATAAATAGCCTTATGAAGTATACAAACATGTTGACACTCCCCCTGGACAACAAACCATGGCGGTTGATGCATACAGGCTCCCTCCTGGAGATCACCATAGATAAATGCATTCTTGACATCATGCTGACACAATTGCCAATCTCGCACCACATCCAGTGTTCACGAAATTGGCCGCACGAGCCGCATATGCAGCCGCATATGCCCGTGCGGCATGCAGACCGCACCGATTCCATGAATCAGTGCATCATGCGCCCTCCCCGCATATGCGGCCCGCATATGCCCCGCATATCCCACATATGCCTCGCATACTGCTCCAACAGCTCCAACTTTTCAATCTTCTCATTCAGGTCCTTAATTTCGTAGCTCTACCTCTTCCTTCATTCAATTATAAGAATATGACATGCATTTTTATACAGTTTTAATGCATTATACCATTGGGTATATGCAATGTTTTATATTTTTCTCATGTATTGTTTTCACGAGTATATGCAATATATCGTCGAATATTTTTATATATGCCAATTGAGGTTTTTCCCATGTAGTGCATGTATGTGTATTGAAGTTTTGTTATTACGAATCATCTAATGTGTGATTTTTTTTGTCAAACATTTTTTTTGTGATTAAATATGAGGCAATTAAAAGCATATATACACACCCATCTAACATGAACCGTTTTTTAGATATTCTTTAACTCCACTTAGATACATAAATTTAGTGGTAATGTTATTTATAGATATTTATTTATTTTAAAATCAAAAATTAGAAAACCGCGTAGAACCGCATATACCCTGCATATGCCCCCGCATACCGCTTATTCAGTATTCAGTGATCAGTCCGAATGCATATAGCTTTCCTGAACCTTGACCACATCAACAGTAAGAGGAGTCTAAAGTGTATACTAGCGAGCCACCGGGGAGAAGGTATCATGATAGTCCCCCATATGTATGATTGAACCCTCGTGCAATCAGCCTCACCTTATAACAATCTATTTTACCATGTGCTCGGTGTTTAACAGTGAACACTCATTTACAACTGATAACAGATGCTCCAGGGGAGCTGGGACTAAACTCCATGTTCCACGGGACTGTAACGCAGCCATTTCCTTCTCCATTGCAAGACGCCACAGACTGTCTCGCATAGCCTCCTGATAGGATCGTGGAATTTCCAAGGCAGATAAGCCAACATACGTCCTGAAATCTGCAAACAAGTGATCCAAAGAAATAGTTGAAGCAAGAGGATACAAAGGCCATGTACGTCTCTGCTTCCTGGGCGCAGTAGGCACCTCAAGATCATCCACAACCACCTTTACATGCTCAATGGCCTCCTGGCAAGGAACCTGCTCAGTCTGTACTATAGCTTGTTGTAGAACTAACTCACCATTGCTGTCAGTAGAAATATTGTGATCAAAATATACCTGAGGTGTGTTGGATGATGGGAGATGCCCATGAGCAGTAGACGGCATGTGGACGTAGATGTGTGGGAAGAACTGGGATATGGGATTAGAAGGTGGTGGAGGGGGAGGAGGAACCATAGGTGGTATTGGAGTAGGTAGTGACATGTAAACCTCCTCTCCAGAATCTGATGGAATGAACTTATCACCCGCAGGGGAGAAGTACATCACAGACTCAAAGAAGGTGACATCAGCACTGACGTAATACTTCCGATAAATAGGATTGTAATACAGGTATCCCTTCTGTGTCTTGGAATACCCAACAAAAATACACTTGACGGCTCTAGGGGCAAGTTTGTCAAGTAACAACTAGTGTACAAATGCAATAGAGCTGAACACACGAGGAGTGAGAGAGAACGGACCCTTCTTGGGAAACGTAATTGAGAAAGAGATCTTCTCACCCAAAATAGTAGAAGGCATACGATTCACGAGATAACATGCGGTGAGAACAACATCACCCCAAAAGGAGTGAGGAGCATGACTCTGAACCAAAAGAGCGTGTATAACATCAAGTAAATGATGATATTTTCTTCAGCAACACCGTTCTGATGGGATGTGTAGGCACATGATGTCTGATGTAGAATACCACACGATCGAAAGAAATGCGAAAGCTGTAAGATACAGAACTCCAGCGCATTGTCAGTGCGAACAAATTTGACAATAACAGAAAAGAATTTCATCGATGAATGATTGGATTACATTCCCAGCTTTAGACTTATTCTTTAACAGAAAAACCCACAACAATCTAGAAAAATCATCAACTGCAACAAGATAGAATCTGTCCTCGATGGTCGGGAACACGACTTGGACCCTAGATATCCAGATGAATCAACTCAAAAGAACTATTATTACAACCCTGACGACGCGAGAATGAAGGTCGGCGGTGCTTTCCTAGTTGACAAGCTTTACACTGGAAAGTAAAATGAGGAGAAATCTGAGGAAGCACATGACACATCTTCTGAAGGGGTAGATGATCAAAGCGAAGATACCATATAAAGGGAGAGACTGGTCTTTTTTTATGAGAAGGAGGGTGAGTCCCCGCGTTGGGGATTACCGCAAAAAATATCATTAACCAAAAATTTAGGTTACATTAGCGCGAAAGCCAGAAATCGTAGAGCGCATTACAATGGTTTGCAACATTTATGGCGGAGAATCTCTTGTTGTTGACGACAAGTTCGTTTCTGCCCAACCAAATTGCCCAAAGGGCCGTAAAGGTTTGGCACAATCATCCGTGGAGTTGTTGCCAACCGTCCGGATTGCACCCCATAATGTCGCAGCGTCGCACATCGGCAGCCATGAAATTCCCACCGCTCTCCAAACCTGTTCAGACGTCATACACTTGAAGAAAAGGTGCTCGGCATCTTCCTCCAAGCCCTCGTACATGTCGCAGCTAGCATCTACTCCCCCTAGCAGCCTTCTCCTCCTGACCTTGTCGCACACTCATCCCCTCCTCAAGTACCACAAGAACACCTTGACCCTGCAGGAGACCTTTGACACCCAAACCATGCGCATGTCGCGGCAGAGCTCCTCATCTGCGTCAACAGAAGCCTGCCTCAAGGCCAGATAAGCTTTCCTGACAGAGAAAGTCGCTCCCCCTCGAAGGAAATGGTCTCTTCCCCCTTGAAAGATCACCCGGAGGATGGATGGCAGCCTGCAACTCAAGATAATCCTCCAATCTTTGAGCGAAGAGATCCACCAGGAAAGATGGGGTCCATGACCCCGAAGAAGCCACCTGAGCCAGAGAACTATCCTTCGAAGCCGAGAGAGCAAATAGCTTGGGGTATCTGCCCTGCAATGCACCCTCGCCGGTCCAGTCATCTTGCCAGAACCTGAACAGCATGCCATTGCCAACCTGCGGACTGAGGTTAGGTGCAATGCTCGGAAGGACCGCCCGTATGCCCGCCCACAACGGAGACTCAAATCTAATTCTTCCTGCAATCAAACTAGCTTCAACCCCATAAATCCTCCTTATCAGTCTGATGACCAGAGAGTTTGTCGGCCCCCATATACGTGTAATCCATTTTGCAATTAGAGCCTTATTCATGCATTCGACATCTCGTACGCCAAGTTCACCGCCCTAACGCATCTTTGTCACTTCCTCCCAACCAACCAAGTGCACACCGCGTCCTTGCTGCTTCCCATCCGACCAGAAGAAGGTTCTCATCAAGGTCTCGATCCTCTTCCGAACCCCAACCGGCAGAAGTCTAGTGGAGTGGAAAAATATGGGAATAGCCAAGAGAACGTGCTTTAACAGGATCAGTCCCCCCCCACAAAGTGACCGCCTTCCATCCCGCCAGGCGCTGCTCCATTCTTCGAACCACATCGTCCCAGTCCGCCTTCTTTAGCTTCCTTGCAACCAACGGCAGGCCCAAGTATCGTATAGGGAGCACACCTAGGGGGAACTCCGTCGACTCCGCCAATCTGGCCCTCTCGTCATCGCTCATCCCGAAGGTGATTACCGTGGACTTCTATTTATTAATGTCGAGGCCCGAAATGCAGGAGAAGATTCGTACCAATTGTGCCGCAGTATCATTCTGCTCCTCCGTCCCACCGAGTAAGATAATTGTGTCGTCCGCGTACTGTAGATGGGGGACGGAGATGTCATCCTTGCGGAAGCCCTCACACCACCCGCCCTCGATGGCCCGCCTGAAGAGCACGCTCAATGCATCCGCCACAATGACGAAGAGCATAGGGGCCAACGGGCACCCCTGCTGCACCCCGCGTCGCGGCTGGAAGAAGCCCCCCTCCGGTCTACCATTCACTAAAAAAGAGAAAGAGGAGGTAGTGACACATCGCTTCATCCAATCAATCCACAAAGCCGGAAAGCCACGCCGACGTAAGAACACCCACAGGAATCTCCAATCGACGCTTGTCGTAAGCCCTGGAATAGTCAATCTTCCACAGAGCCCCTCTCGAGTTCATCCTCCTTCACTCAAGACAAATCTCTGAGGCCATCATTAGCCATTCGCCATCTGCCTCCCGGGTATGAAAGTCATCTGACCCTCCAGTACCACAGAGCCCATGACCCCTTTAAGGCGGTTCGCCAGGACCTTAGCGATAATAAGGTAGAATGCATTTAAGAGTGTTATAGGTCTGTAATCCTCCACACGAACAGGGGTGTCCTTCTTTGGCAGTAGGATCAACAGCGCCCGATTCACCTTCTCGAACCCTCTATTACCTTGTCTGAACTCCCCAAGGAGTTCCACTAACTCCTCCTTCACAAGGGTCCGGAATTCACGATAGAACAGAACAGGGAAGCCGTCCGGGCCCGGGACCCCACCCGCATTTAGGCCCCAAATCACCCTCCTTGTTTCCTCCTCAGAGAACGGTGCCAAGAGATCGTCAGCTTGCGCGTCCGTGAGAGCTTCAACCCCTCTCCCCACCCAACCACAGCCGCGCCCGTCCATCTTTATCGACGACTCGGCGAAGTAGCCTCGTAAGGCGCTCCCAATTTCCGCCTTCCCTGAGATACGAACCCCCCCACTTCAATCTCCTACAAACGGTTCCTTCTCCGCCGACCCGAGGCTGCAGCATGAAAAAACCTAGTGTTGGTGTCCCCTTCTTTTAACCATTTCTGCCTTGATCTTTGCCTCCATTCCACCTCCTCTTTGCAGTCCTCTAAACGCAGCTCCTCTAGTAGCGCCTCCCTTTCAGCGAACTCCGCCTCGCCCAGGCCTCTCGCGTCGTCTACAGAGTCAGGTCTGGAGATCCCAGCCAATGCCTCTGTCCTTCTCGCCTTCCGCCTCGTCCTCGCCTCCCTTCCGTACGAGATCAAAAAGGTTCTCAAGTTTTGTAGCTTGGCAGCCACACGTGAAACAGCGGACCCCCCCTCCCCCCCCCCCGAGTCCAACCTCTCCACTTCTCCGTCACCATCTCCCTGAAGCCCTCCTCCAACAACCAGTTGCGCTCAAAACAGAAAAAGAACCTGCTCTTCTCAGCTTCCCCCGAGCACTAGAGGATCGGCGTGTGGTCTGAGTGGATGCGCCGGAGGGCCCACGCGCGCGAAAGCGGGAATTTCCCTGAAGCCTCCATGGAAAGCAGGAATCTATTAAGCCTGGACCGCGCCCGAACATTGCACCACGTGAAAGAGCATCCGCTAGCATCAATGATCGAAAGCCCCAGACTATGAATCACCCACCAAAGACCTCAGAGCCAAGGTCCATCCCACCGCGCCTCCGTGGGCGATCGTCAGGTAAAATGGTGGCACTCAGGTCCCCCCCCCCAATGAGTCACAACCCCTCCGGGCGCACCTGGTCGACCTGCGCCAGATCATGCGCCAGAGAACCATCGACGTTGCCCGTTGGACCATACACATTTGTAATGACCAGAATAACTCCGTCTGACTTCCTCCTCAGAGCAACAATGAGACACAACCTTTCCCATGTAGAATCAAATGAAGCACCAGCATAAGGAGTATGGATCAGTCGATATAGACCTCCTTGCTAAAGGCCACATCCAATCACCATGCCCGTGAGTATGTCCTAAAACACAAGGATAGATGGATCAAAAATAGCTCGGCAATGTAAATATTTAGTAATCCGACTTATAGACAATAAAGTCATGGTAAAGTCAGGTGCATGAAGCACATTCTAAAGATGCATAGATGGTGTCAAATTGATCTCCCCCTGTCCAATGATGGGAGAATGAGTCCCATCCGCTATGATCATGGAATTACCGGGCGCTATCTGTCTGTATGATGCAAATTTGTCTCTATCTCCACATAAATGACGAGAGGCGCCATAATCCATAATCTATTCCGTAAGATCACCCCTACTACAACTGGTGAAAGCATAAACACTACTTGAGGTACTAGTCAAGGCAGAAGCAGCCAAATCTGAAGTGCTTGAGGGTCTGGAAGGCGCAGTAGGAGGCATGATTTCTCTCAGGCAAGAGACAAAATCATCAAATCTCTGACCAGAAGTAGACACAGGCAGAGCAGGTGTCTTACTCTGCTCAACATCATAGGCAAAGGCTGGAAAGCCATGTTTGGAGTAGCATGTATCTTCAGAGTGGCCAGAACGGTGGCAGTAGGTGCAGGGTGGATGAGGACCATGACCACCTCCTCGGCCACGTGGCCCTCGACCCCTATGCCGTGAAGTACCTCCTCTACCACGGGATGCAGCCATCGCACAGAAGGTCTATGATGAAGTGAACGACGGAATAATGATCCTGCTAAGACGACGGTATGCCTCTTCCATGGGAGGAATAGTAGCATCTGTCAAGATCTGTGACCAAGAGGCTTCATATTCTGGATCAAGAGCCTCTAAGAAAACACCAACCATCGTAGCATTGGTGTACTCCTTCTACTACTCAGGTGTAGTTGCAAAGGGTATGAAGTTGTGAAGCTTCTCAAACATGCCTCAGATAAATGTATATAGAGAATGCAGAGGTCGTTCATTCTGCTTTATAGTGAATATATCATGCTGCAACTGCAAGATTTTCGTCTCATTTCTTACTTATGAATAGGTAGCAGCAAGAATATCCCACATTGTTGGAAGTGGGTTGATGCATAACATTATTGGCAATCTCCATCATCATTGTACCAATCAACTAGATACGCGCATACGCATCATCGGCCTCCCATGAGGCATTTGTCCCAGTCTTGTCCATCGGCTCCTCTTCGTAAGAATACACTTCTTACCAGCAGATTGCATCAGTCTCATGAACTGCATGATCCATAGTTTCTAATTCGTTCCATCCATCTTAACGATTGGCGCAGGACCTCGGAATGCGTCATTGGAGGAAGTATCAACCATGTTTTCCAACATGATGCTGAATTCTAAGATTATAATAAATAGACCACGGAAAACTTGTCTACACGGAATAGAAGGGAATCGATTGCAAGTGTAAACTCGAGCTGCAAACATCCTTATCAATATGAGGGGAGTCCTAGGGCAAGAAAGGATGATTTATCAATCTGAAATCACCATGGAATCTTCAAAATCATATAGTTTGTGACCACTCGATCATGAGTATGATGCCCTAGAACTCCTCGTAATGCAATTGTGCAACCCTAGCTCGGCTAGGAACCACAACGGAGAGCCAAGATGGCAGTGGCAGCTCCGAGTAGGGATGGGGGTAGCGGTACCAACTGTTGGTGGTTGCTGCTGCGACAACGGTTGTTGTTGCGGTGGTGGCTATCATGGAGGCGATGGTGGCTGCTGCGAAGACAGTTGTCCCAGAGAGGTGACGGCAACGACGAGGACGGGTGGTAGGGTTAGGGTTTTGGGTATGAGAACTTCAGTCTAAGACCGTCGGTCTAATATCAAGTTGGTGGAGAAATAAATCTATATTCACCTATGAGACCCTAGGGCTCTCGTATATTGAGGAAAGTCCTAATGGGTAAATTACATACTATAGAACGCATAAATAGAAAATAAATAAACAATATCAGAAACACAAAAATATTTCGACAGTTGCGAATCGTGGAAGCACGCACAAACAAGATAAATCACGCAAGCATGAAGACACACTGATTTACAAGAGTCACCTATAACTGAGATATGTCCTTGTGCGGTGGCGATCGGTTTTCACTATGTGGAGAAAGAAGAATACAAAGGATACAAAGAGCTCTGACCCCAGGGCAGTTTATATACTACTCTAGTCTCTCGTACAGACAGATCCCTGATACAAACGGATCCAAATACCTGTACAACGAGACCCCCATCTTGTTTAGGTATGGTACAACAAGAGGGGGTGCATACTACGGTTCTTAAACTTGGGTCAGATGATTATGATTCAAGAATATCAACAATACATTTCATGAAGCCAAAATTATGTTTTCACATCATGAGATGAGACTGCCTTTAATGAACACTGTAATCGAAAGTTGTCCTAACAAACCAAGTGCAGAATTTGAATGGAGAATTGGAGACTAAATCCCGCATGATAGCTCAAAATCAAAAGTAGCTAAAAAGACCAAAATAATGATGGAGACAGTGATTGCAACACGATGCTCAATAATGTTTACAATTGCTAGTGGTTGAAGAAAACATACATGAACACGAGCAAGCAAACCACATGCACACGGATTTACAAGGTTCGCCTTTAATTGGGTTACATCATCGAGTGACGTGATCGTTCTCTATATGTGGACTGTGGAGAAGGGAGAGTACAAGAGGATACATTCCATAGCCATAGAAAATTTATATAGCACTCCCAGTACAAACGGATCCCAGAGACAAACAGTACATCAACATTTATAGAGAACCCAAACCCTGGTAGGGTATGGTGCGGTGGGAAGGTGCAGAAAACGGTTTTTCAACTAACTTCAACATAATATATAGTTAGGATTCAAGGTATACCAACATTTACAGATTCAAAATCCCATCATGAGGGTGTGAACAGTGTCATAATACTTTATCTCAAGTATCCATGATGCATCTTGCAACAATGCAAGTAGTCAAAACGTGAATTTTCCACAGTAGTTGCAACAATGCAGACAATCTTTCATATATGTTGCGAGGATATCAAAAAATGAACCTTTCACAGTTGTTGGCAATATTTCTTTTTGCAAGGCTTTCAAAACATAAACCTTTCGCAGTTATTGGCGATATTTCTTTTATGTGTGTTAATGTGGAGATTGTCATCAGCTAAAAGAATATTCATACAATCAATTGAAGGTTTTTTTGTAGAAAGAAAAAGGATGCAGCAATCCAAAGTTGAAGATAGAGGCACTTACAATTTTTTCAAACCATAGAGATTTGTAAACCTAGGAGGAATAGGGCCTTGAAATAGATTCCCATGAAGTCTCCTACATTTAAATGCAAATATTTCGCAGATGAATAATGAACTATGGCAAGAGAACTAAGACAAAGGTATCTTACAATTCTGACAGCCTTATCCAATCCCCAATGAAGTCTGGTATCCTTCCAGTAAAATAATTGTCCATTAAATAGCTGCAAAGCATTATTATGTCAAACAATATGTGCAGAAATGTATTTTTGTTGGTATATCATAGCCTTGGCATAGGAAGAAAATACACTATCTTGAAATTCTTAAGCTGATCAAATGTCGGTGGTATCTCACCACTGAGTCCAGCACTGTTACCGTATCTGTCAGTGTAGAAATTGTAAAATGACATTAATACATAATTCTGTATAATACTATGGAAACTGCCATTCATATTCAGGCGAACTTCAGCTTATTTCTGAAGATACGTACAATCTTTCTAGAAAAATCAAATTCCCAAGCTCCGGAGGGAGTGCACCACTAAAGTTATTATGCCCAAAGCTCCTGTAATAGAAACAATGAAAACAAAGTGTTTAGCCTCCCTTTCCGACACCTGCGGAATATCTTACATGCATGGCTCCCACATGAACATTGATAGTAAATCTTTTAGAGCATGCCTTACAGTATCTTAAGCTTGCTCAGATTTCCTATCTCCTTGGGAAGAGTCCCGGACAGAGAATTGAAAGCTACAGACCTACATTTTAAGAAAAACTTGAACTGAACCAAGGAAGAAGCTTTCAAGATTTCAAACAATTAGGACAGCAATTTCAATTGAAATCCTAAACTTACAAGAAAGTCATATTTGGGAAATCCCCCATGAATGTTGGCAATGGTCCAGTAAGATAATTGTTATCCAATTTGCTGGAGATAAGAAAACAGATCAATATACATGAAAATATCTATATTTCATCGACAATAGAATTGGGCAGAAGTTCTTCTATGTAGCGCATGTGAAATTCGAGTTGTTGAAAGAAAATATAAAATTAGCAAAGAACCCTAATTTATATATGCCACAGGCTTTAACATCTTTTCCAGATTTTTATCTTCTTCAGTAAAAATGAGATGAAGAGTGAACACCATATATCATATCCTTAGCATAGTATTTAGTTCTCTCATAAGATGCAGGATTGTTGGCAACAAATAACGATGTCCAATAATAGCATCTCAACTACATTGGGGGAATCCCCATCGCAAGGAGATCAATCATAACTAACTCGAGCGACATGACCTCAATGGTGACATGTTCCCACAAAAAATAGGATCAGTTGGCAAGTCCACTTAGGTGTTCCGACGTATTGTAATTGTTGAGAGTATTATAACTGGGTCACATTAGTGGGAATTGTTTCGTCCCACATCGTGTAGTGGTGGGACTTGGTTATTATGATGGGGCTATATACTAAGCCCCACACTCCATGTACTCATATGAGAAAAGAGAATAGAAAACACAGCCACGGAGTCTTTCTCCAGTGCTCTCATCCTACTCCTTTGGGAATAAGTTACCACATAAAAATACAAGTGTTTTTTCTTGTCATTGTATTAATTTGCTTCCTCATTCTATTTTTCTGCATGGTATCAGATCAAGTCAGCTTTGGGAGATTCAACTATTTTCATTTGTTATCAAAGTTTGTTGTGTGATTTTCTTCTTGGAGTTTGAGCATTGAAGATCTTTGATCCTTTTTTTGTTCTCCAAGTTGGATCATAAGTGGGTTGATTTTATTAGCAAAGAGCGTTGTGAATATCCATAATAGTGTGGTTGGGTTCCATCTTTGGAACCCTAGATCCTTAATGATCCCAAGAGATTGCATAATGCCGTGCAAGACAAGATTGCACAATCAACAGCAACGATGAAGGTGACAATGACAATAACAGACAACCCAGTAGAGAGCAATGGTGATTGGGTCCTATGAGGACGCCGATGAACCTTAGAAGAAGATGACAGTACATCTAGAGATACGGCATCCTCCACGGGACTCGAAGCTGGAGGCAACAAACGATCTCAGCATGCAAGGCGTCTGTGATGGTGGTCTGCTACACCGACATTGAGAGGCATCCAAAGGGAAGTACGATGAAGAAAAGGGGCGGTTGCCCTAATTCCTTATTTTTCATTCCTACCCATGCTCGGTACGAGTCATGTCTTCCCGCTCTTTCAATCTATGAGAACATTCTCATCCAACACTTGCTATACTATAAAATCCACAATAAAATCCTACTCTTTATTTCCTGGGGAGCCATTAAAACCATTAGAAAGATGCACATTTTCAAAAATCCACAAAAACTTGCATACACATGATAAATTACAGATAGTTTTTGAAATTTTACTAGGCACAATACATCCCTCAAATAAGTAGTACAAGTTCACCTATTCATTCGAATTCCGGAAATTTGGTTAAAGCAGAGAAATTCATCAAATGAGTGCTGCATTCATTGGCATGTTCAGTATACAGATTTTTCCCTGTCTTTCCATTTTAAACCAAGTGTTTCCAAATGAAAGGTTTATCAAAAATCTCAAGATAAATATAAGAAGAAAAAGTGCGCCTACATACAGCGATTGGAGGTATCTTAGTTGTCTCACTTCTTCCGGAATTGTCCCTACGATTTTGTAATCAGTAACCATCCTGCAACATGCCGAGAATATTAGATTATATACTTGCTAGTAATTGAAAGGTTCAAGAAAAAACAAGGACCTACAATTTTATGATATGGCAGGTGGAGTTATTATCGAAGCTGCAATTACACTTTATGCCAGCGATTCCAATCCTGTCCAGGACAAAATTGGGATCTATTGCCTCACCAGTACAAGGATTGCCACTTATGTTCCAGTTAGGAGTTGATGCTATCCCCCACTTGGAGAATATGGTGTTCAAAGCTCTAACTGCACATCACACATATATAATTGAAGCAAGTGGCAGCAACAAATAGAGTACAATTTTAGGATATAGCAAATGCATCTCCTACCCATATTTTAACAATTTAGTATTACTTAAAAAATGTGTATAACTAAAATAGAACTATCAAAATCAAAACCACCAATGAAATTCACTGAAATAAGCAAAAAGATACGGGTTTGTTCAGAAACAGATATAAGGAAATCCCACCAGTACCATCAAAATTCTACTTTAATGTATTCTTTCAGAATGCAGAATCTCAAACTGCAGCAAAGAATCAACTCCAACAAATGTTTAAAAGTTGGTATGATCCAAGCAAAAAAGAAGAAGAAAGGATACACATCAGTACTTCAACAAGCGTATACATATACTAAGTTTAGCAATTGCTATACCTTCTGCAGGATCAGTTGTGGGTTGGGTTTGTGAAGCAACCAGAGGGAAGATGACGAGGAGGAGGCATAGGATCACAGCAATGCCGCACCAACCGGAAACCGTCTTTGCCATGGTGCACTCTATTGCCTTACCCGACGTGAACTACATTATCTCGTATGGAACTTCAAGTGCCCAAGTATTTATGGTCCAAAACTGATTAAATTGTGGCCGAGGACTAATTCCAAAGACGCGGTAACAATTAAAGAGTTGAAGAAGAAAGCTCTGCAGGATATTATAAAGAAGTGCCAATGCGGTACCAAAAACGGAGAAAAATGTGCAATTCAAGTTGCTGCCAAACGATCGTCAGCTTGGGTAATTTGCACCAACCGCGAAATAGTATACGAATGACCCCTGTAAAAACGAGGGTGGCCAAATCTGAAATCCCCCCGGAGCTTTCTCCGTCCCCTGACACAGACAGCCCCTTCGCAAAAGCCATCGGAGCCAACCACAATGTTGTTCGCCGGACGCCTCCTCCCCTGACCCCATCGCACGTCGCTCCTCGAGCTCCTCCGGGCGGCGGCAAGATGTGGGCAACGAGGAAGTGAGGTGTTGTGGAAGCAAGGCCCATGAAAAATAAAGTTCAGGGATTTTTACACCATTATCCCTAAGGTTTGTTTGGTTGTCAGGTTACCTAGATAATCTAATCTGGCATACCTTATGCTCTATCCACACATTCTTGATTGGAATTAGTTGTACGGATCATATATTTTTATTATAATATTTTTAACCACGTTTAAATACAAAAATTAACATAAAAATATATTATAATCATTAAAAAGTTAATATAACACATAATAATGTCATTTCACCTCACATATATCATTCCAACCCTCTCCAACTCACCCAATCATCCAAACAGCTATTATTTACATGATCCAGGAGGACATCCCAACCCAACTCAAGTGCCAAATAGGCCCTAAAAATTATTATCTTCAACGGCACCATAAATCCTAGGATAATTTACAGATTGGGTCCTCATCCATGAGTCTGATACTAATACGAGTCCTCGTCTTTCATTTGTAAAAATTAGAGTTCGCATGCCATTTGCAAACATGCCAGCGGACTTTGTCATTGGAAGATGCAAGCGTATTGACATAATTATCCCTAGAAAATTAACTCCATTATCTGAGTTATCCAGCCACTGATGATGCAACCTATATTGGATTTGAGTCATCATTTTCTTTACTACATTTTTGAGTTACAATTAACGTTGCGGGTTTCATGCTACTTTCGTTGTAATATTTCTAAAGAATTTTACACCATGGTCCCATAAACTTTGTCAGTTACATGACAATTCCTTTATTCTTCCTATTTACCGTACAATCTCTGCAAACTTGCTAATTATCACATCACTAATCATGCGGACAGGGATTGTGGTTTAAGATATAGTAAGTTTGTAGAGGTTATGGGGTAAATATGAAAAATATAGGAGCTTAAGCATAATGACAAAATTTGTAGAGGTCGTGCAGTAAAAAATCATATTTTTAACCAGGTTGTGTGGTGTAAGAATTAGTAAGATTATGAGGTGTAGTTAAGTATGAAGATGTAAGGAGTTTAGTGCAATCCGACATAATTCTTAGAGCTATATATTATATGGTGTTAAATTCCAATATATAGATTATAAGAATCCGTTTTGTTAAGGTGTTTTAAATAAAAACGGCTATCTGGATATGTAGCTTCTTTATTTACAGGGGTCTATTTAAATAAAATACTCTATGACTATGTAAACATTAAATATTGCATGTCTAACCCATATAAATTCCTCTTTTTTACAAAAATACCATTTTGTTAGAATCATGTTAGGGGTATTTTTATAAAATGGATATAGTTTTGTAGATATAATACTTGTAGAAGTATTCATGTATATTGCAAAAAAACGTGTTAGGAAAGAACAGTTTCTCTTTATTTTCCCTTGGAGCAAAATTGTCAACGGTTTGAAAATCCTTTTGCGAATTTCTGTGAGTATAATCTTTTCTCCCTTATAGGTCAATAGTTCCAGAGAAAACCACTGCTAGAAAGCGTGAAAATTGCACGAAATTACTCTTTAAGTTTCGTTTATTGCAATAGTAAATAACATGTCTTCTATAATTTATAAACCTCGCATCCCTAAAAAATGCCTCCTGTAATGAGGCTCCAATTCTTAGGTAATGCTATTCTAAATGATAACATGTATAAATTTAAATATATAGTCATGTTAACACATGGATTTACAAGATTCACGCATAATGCACTATGTCATTGATGACGACTATATGAAAGAAGAGGAGAATCTATATAGTCACTCCACTATAAAATCCCCCTTTTGAAGAGGAGCTTTGCCCCTAATGTTGAATGAGGGACTTGGACATAACACATCATGGGTTTAAGTTTCTGGATCGTTTTGGAGGAAAATTGACCATGGTAACTTGTTGGGTCCAGATTCATGATCATTGACAATTGTCCAAAATACTTAGCTCAAGTTGTCAAGTGGTAATCTCTCACTCTCAAACTTCATGTGGTTTCGATGTGGGACTATGTTTGGGTTGGGGTGTTACATTGGATATCCATCAATTATATTTGCAACGTCCTCGTTGGCAGTATGTCACATCACTTATTCTTAGTGATAGTGATGGTTGCACGCTCTATGAAGCTTAACTCCCCATGAGTAGCCATTTCCACTATTAGAGACACCACACTCCGATACCATTTGTTACATCCTGAGCTTAGGTCACCATACCGTTATCGATGAAAACTAGCCATGACAACTTATTGAGTTCGAACTCAAGTAGACCGTTGACAGCCATCCAAAATGCTCAAGTCCAGGTAGCAAGTAGTAATTCTCAATTCTTATAACTCCCTCTCAAACATTTGAGCTCTCGATGTGATATTATGTTTGGGTTGAGAAGTTGCATTAGACATCCATGTAATTGAGGGGTTAGAATTAAAGCCATACAAAAACTATACTAAATTTACTTAATTTAATTATCTCCCTTCATAAATCCTCTATCATGATTTGACCTTCTTATCCTGATATTGACACTGACATGACATGATTATCAAGTACCTAATCTTTCATTGGCGACCACCTAAACTACTTAAATTGAAGTTTATCAAGTAGTAGATCATCACTTATTATTTCTTGCATTTTGTTTTTTTTTCATGTTGAACAACTATGTTTACAACATCATGGTTGCAGCATTACTATCATTTAGTTCCGATAATTATGGTATTTTTTTCCTTTTAACTCGATAATTTTGTAAAGAGTTAAAGGCTTGGGTTCATTATAAAACATGGTTATTCAAACATTGGTGGTATTATATATGGCAGTACTATTGCATTTAATTAAATGGTCCTATATGCTACGTCTCTAGTAAAACGTCCTATTCAGGGAGAGGTTTTATTCTTTTTACTGCCATTTCTTTTGTCAGAAAAAAAGGTTGTCAACTGTTTAGGAACGTCCATCGGAATTTGTTTATTATATATTTGACTTTCCGGTTCTTTAGATAATGCCAATGGGTAACTTTCAATCGACTTATACTCGGTGTCAAAGTCATCGCTTTAAAATAGTCCATAAACTTGTTCTTTGGATGTGGAATGCCGTCTATCTTATCTTTGTAAAAAGGAACTTTATCCCCAAAACAAGTTATTTATCTCAAAATATCATCTATTATACCTTTGTATTATATATATATATATATATATATATATGTTGATAGTTTTATTCATTTCTTATCTCTCAAATTAACTTAACAAGAATGATGATAAACCTTAGGTGTCGTTCGGCACACAGGTTTAGCCTCCCTAACCCACTTCCTCTCTCCATGTGGGCCCCACTTTATTTCTTTTTTAAAAAATTAAATAAATCAATTCTTTATCATCAATTCCATCAAAAAATAATATATTATACTATCATATCATATAAAAATTGTGAACTACTTCACTTGTACTCACTTTTCCAAACTTCAATACAATCACATCACAATAACTACTCACTTTTTCAAACTTCAATACAATCATATCACAAGAAACCCACTTCTAATACACCTCCAGTTTAACCTTCTATCCAAACACCAAAACACAAAAACGGGTTATCCTCTACCAGTTTAACTCGCCCTAACCCGCGTACCAAATGCACCCTTACTGTTCTTCTCAAAATAGTATCCATCATATTTTCTATTGGTGATGAAAATGAGATGCGAATATGGATTAATGACCATTAATCAACTAGTATGGGCGCTCATATGTGGTACCACTGAGGATAATTATCAACATCGACAGTTACTGGTGAACCGTCGGGATGAGGCTCCGCTTATAGTGCTTTTATTGTGGTACATATGAAGTATCACTAATGCTATAGCAACAAGTATGACTTTCTTTGCTATTTCCAGTATATAAAACCTTTTTGCAATGAATAATATTGTTGTGCCCTCTTTAGATATTGCAATTTCAGTTACGTCCTTCCTTTGGAATATCAGTTGTGCCTTTGACTTCTTGCACCATTATGACTTGTGCCCTTCCTTTAGTTTGATTGTCAATGATCTAAACTAAATCACAGTTTATTTCAAGGGATTTTTACCCAACAGACCCTATAATCTTTGCCAATTACTTCTACGACCTTTGGAACATCCTAATTCCTCCCTCAACCCTGTAAACTTACTAACCCTTACCCTATAAACCATGTGGTTAACCTCCATCCATTTGTCCCTTAAAACTAATCGGATTCCATTACATTCTTTTATATTATACCTATTTTATTTATCGGATTTATAATAATTGCCACTCCCTCTCACCCTCCTCCTTTTCCCCACCACCCAGCACCCACCACCTCCTCGACCTCCACTGCCTCCATCTCCCCGACCTCCGACCTCGACCTCCTTGTTCCCGACATGCTCAAAGCTCCTCCCCCCCCCCTCCCGCCCCCCGCCTCCCCTGGCCGCTCGAAGCCCCACCCCGTCGCCTCCCCTGCTCAAAGTGAGCCCCCCCCCCCTCTCCCTACGCCTCAGCTCGAAGCCTCCCTCCCCTGTCGTTGCTCGAAGAGAGCCCCCCTCCCGGCGCCCCGGCTCGAATACCCCATCCCCCATCGCTGCTTGAAGCGAGCACCCCCCCCCCCCACCACCACCACCACCACCCGCCGCCCTCCAGCCCAGGTCGCCTCCCTCGAACCCCCGCCAACCTCCTCCACGTACCTCCACCAGCCCAGGTCCCTCCCCCCACCCGTCGCCCTCCAGCCCAGGTTGCCTCCCTCGAACCCTCGCCAACCTCCTCCACGCACCTCCTCCAGCCCAGATCCCTCCCCCACTTGCTTCCTCCCTCCAGCCCAGCCCGCCTCCCTCAAACCCCCGCCAACCTCCTCCACGCACCTTGGTTAATTCTAGCCGTCCAATTGCGGATCAGTTAGATTAACTCATTTTTAATCCAAGGAAGTTAACTCTAGATGTGTCGATTTAACGATAGGATTCGTGGGGTAAGACGGAGCAAGTTTACGATGTCGAGGGAGGAATTAGGATGTTTCAAAGGTCGTAGAGGTAATTGGTAAAGATTACAGAGTCTGCCGGTAAAAATCCCTTTATTCAAACCATGGTGTGGTTAAGAGGGGCATAATTTTCCAAATCAATCCCCCCCTAACCCCTCCATATGAACCTCCTCCTCTGCCCTCGACCTTCTTCTCCCCCAACCCCTCTGCCATGACCTCCTCCTCCGCCATCTAGACCAACCATGACCTCCTCCTCCTTCGCCCAGCTCTTCCCTAAGATCTACCACTCTGACCTCCTCCTCTTTTGCCCAGACCAACACAAATCCGACTTCCTCTGCCCAGCCCAATCTTGCCCTGACCTTCTCCTCCACTCAAACCAGTGTCGCTCGACCTCCTCCGCCCGACCCTGCCATACCCTGACTTCCTCCTCCTCCTTCGTCCAGCTCCACCCCAAGTTCTTCTGCCCCAACCATTGCATCTTGGATCCCTTTTCATCAAATCCCTTGGTGTCTTGAGTAGAAGCATATCATCTCTTTGTTGTGATACTCAAGTTCCATCACTCGTCACCTTAGCAGTCATTTGCATCAAATCCACCCCCAATGATTGCAGCTTCGGAAGTTCATTCTCACCAGCTATCTTTGGGTTCCAATCAGGGAAGAAGATCAAACCGCGGCTCGACGCTCTACACCAACATCTTCTTTTGACCATGTCCTTTTCAACTCAAGTGGAGGATCAACCAGTGCGACATAAACCATCACCTTCATGAAACCATCATGAAGGTTTGTGCTCGAGGGGAAGGGGCAGAGGAGGAGGAGGGACTGCAATGCGGGGGGAGGAGGAAGAGGGGGAGGAGGTCTTAGAGGGGGAGGGGGCGAGGAGGATGTGGTCGGAGGAGGAGGAGGAGGAGGAGGAGGTGCCGGAGGGAGAGGTGCGGAGTAGGAGGTGGTCGGAGGAGGAGGAAGGGCTGGAGGAGGAGGAGGAGGGGGAAGAATGGGAGGAAGAAGAAGAAGAAAAGGAGAAGAAGAAGACATTTACCTTCTATTTTTATCTAATTACCATTGTGCCCCCAAAGTTAACATCCATTTGGGATCGAGATGGACGTCAACTAAACCGAGGGGCACAAGTGATCATTGTGTAAGAAGTCTGGAACACAACTGATATCTAAAAAAGGGAGAGACATAACTGATACTACAATATATAAGGAGGGCACAACTGATAAAAAACCTTTATTGAGTATATGTTTGGTTTTTCTCACATTTTCTTCCCTCTCGTATTCGTTAATTTTTTGCATTTTGAGTTTTTAAGGAAATAAATCTTGCAATATTTTATTTATTGTAAGAATTTTCATTTTTACGTAGTACACAAATTTTTGGCGCTTATCAATATTACTATGATTTTCAATTATTTTCTACATTTAACATCTGAGTCGCTCTTAAAAAAAGATTAAACAAAAATGCCAATTTTTTTATTTGTTCTTATTCATATATAAATTAAAGACTTTAATAAATTTTCTAGCTTTTAGTACAATCTGAACTACTTTTTGAAACTAAAACTTGCATCATTTTTTTCTTAGTTATCACAAAAAAATCTTTAAAAGAGTTTACAAATATGTTATAAACTTTATTATTGCTCCTATCTTCTGTTATAAAAATTAGTTTTTTTCTTAGTTTGTTCCTTTTGCAGACAAATGTTATTCTTTAAATAATTACATATTTGCTACTAATTATAACAAAAATCTCAAAAAAAAATGGTGTGCAGATCCCCGTCCCAGCTAGGAAGGTGTAATTGCTTGTTTTATTCTTATTGAGTGTAGGTAGAGTCCTCTTTTGACTTTTTGTGCTAGCCTCTAAAGATTGCGAAAGAATCTCTAATATTTCATGATGTGATAAACTTTCTTTTTTCTCGTGGATACGACAAACCAATCAAAAATTTTTGGATGTTGATCTTTTCTGTATATAGACGTATTGCATGCAACACGAGTGGCAAGAAAGGATGGATTGTCTTTTGTAGAACTAAATCCTCGATAGGAGTTGTTGTTAGGGATGAAAATGGTTGGATATGGATACGAATATAAGTATAATCATATCCTTATTCATTTTAAAATATGAATAAGAATGTAGATACGAATATTAACGGATGTGAAACTGTGTTACCATATCCTAAAAATGAATACGAATGTAAAACGAATATGAATTCAAATACAAATAATAACATAAATATTTAATAGATTAACTAAAATATAAATATTTAAGGTGGTTTACACATAAAATAGATATAACATATGTAGTAATTTTATAACAATTAAATCAACAATGGTGAATGCAATCATAAAATGTTGTTACACATAGTTATAAATAAACTTATTGATATACTTATGTACGAAAATGAATATACGAATACGAATGTGAATATTAATGAGTGTCAAAGTTATATCCATATCCACATCCATTTAAAAACGAATACGAATATGAATGTCAAAATATGTATAAAACGAATACGATAGCGGATTGAATACGAATATATTCGCATTCGTTTCCATCCCTAGTTGTTGTGCCCTCGCAACTTTTTTTTTGCAAAATCATGTGAAAAATTTAACTTTAGAGATTATGAATACTATTTAACATATCTATCGAATTTCATCAAAATTCGATATCTTTATTTTTTGAAGGTAAATTATAAAAAAGAGATTGATTTTTACATGGATTCTCAAATTGTGGACTGATCTTAAGTTTGTAACAAATAAGAGATCAAAGTTTAAACTCAGTATTCCAGTCCCCAATGCTATGAATGGATGGTTCAACCCATAGATGTACTTGAAATTTCCCCCGACCAATAAGATTTAGTTTTTCACTTTCTCCAATTCGTGTCTCGTCCAAACCGAGCAAAAAAACCCTAAACCGTAAATCTCCTCCACCTAGGGGCGGAACTAGCATATAGTTTGGGGGGGCCATGGCCCCTCCTTAATTGTTACATTTCTCTTATATAATGTTATTAAATTTTGATATGGCCCATGCTTACGTGTTAAATATATAGCAAACAATGTTGAGAAGAATCACTAAATGTTGATTGTCTCATTGGCAAAGTCTTGTTTTCTCCAACTAACAAACTAGGGTTCAAATCCCATGTGTGTATATTTTGTTAGAAAATTGCCTTTGTTCACTTTATCTCCCTCTATCCTTTATTTTGTTTAGTTAGCCCCCCCTTCATAAAATTCTTGGTTCCGCCATGCTCCAACCATTACCGACTACAGAGGATGATGTGGCTAGTCGGACATCATCCACTCGGTGACCATTCGTGCCTACCAGGAGGACTGCAGCACCGGTCCGATCTCCACCTCCACCGTGACCGTTGCTATGTTCCTCTCTCTCTCTCTCTCTCTCTCTCCAATGTGTTGGGCGCGTCTTCTCCACTGCCTACTGTGACTATTTATAGAGGATGCCCAAACATGTTTGTCAAACTTTGCATGATTTGACACTTCATGTCTTACGATATAAATCAAGCAACTTGTCTTGAGCACCTGTTGTGTGCCCATCCATAGAATTTGTCATGTCGAGAGAGAGGATAAAAGATCATTTTTAGAATAAATATGAATGTAATTGCAAATAATAAATAGGTGAGATCTTTTTTCATGTGGCACTTCAATCTTATCTTTCTCGATGAGAATCCAACTTCACTATTTGATTTGAAGGGGCGAACTCACATCTTCAGGTGACGTGGCCACCAAGAGGACGGTGTCCGGAAAGCCGTGGCGTCGCCTGAAATCGACTGGAGCAGTCCACCGTGGAGCGGTGAGGGAAGTGGTTCCTTTGGCTCAGTTTGGGTGAGGCACTAATTGGGGAAAGTTAGAAACTAAACCTTATTAACATACATGTAATTTCGTTAACTACAATAATAGATTGAGCCGTCTATTCACGGCGTTGGAGACTCGCCGTGGAGACTGGAACGTTAAGTTAAATTTTAGTCTCCTGTTTGTTGCAAACTAAATATCGATCCTTAATTTTGAAATCCATGTAATGATCAATCTGTTGTTGGGTATCTTTGAAATATCTCCAGCCCCAACTTGAGCTCCAAATGGATGCAACAATTTACCCCTTTGACAGGGGTATGACTGCAATACTCCCAGCAAGTGGGAGCCCCATTCCTTTCCTATTCCAGGGAGCTCTCGACAGTGGAGAAGCCCCATTTGTTCTCCAGATTTCAGCCCTATTCCAGAACGCAAGCCAACACCGCCCTCCCCTTTCCCATTTCCAGCGACAGCAGCAGCAAGGGGTTTCGGACCCCCTTCTTCGTCTTCCTCCACGCGATCGGGAGAGCGAGAGAGAAGCCGAGCATCCGTGCTCGAGGGCAGCAACAGCTGGGTGTTTTGGGAGCTGTGGTTTGGGTTTGGAGGGTGGAGGTGATGGGCGAGCTCGAGAGCAGGAGTGAGGAGGTCGTTGCGGACGACCTCAAGAAGCCTTCATGTTTGGGACCCCATCCGGGAGCCCACAAGGGGAGTCATTTTATCGTTCTTGGATTTAAGCACAACATTTGGTATTTTGGATACCTAAGGATAGTTAGATACTTGTTAAAGAACTATCCATTGTGTGTGGCTTGTACCTCGATTTTGTGGCAACAAAATCGGGAAGAACATTTGACTTCATTTGACCGTAGTGGAATCGTTGCCGGTCTTGCCCCGTGGTTTTTCCCTTGCTCACATTGAGGTAGGGTTTCCACGTAAAAATCCTTGTCTCGTGTGGTTGCTTGCTTGCTTGTGATTGTGCTTGATTGTCATTGTTGCTATTGAGTTCCCGTGTGGGGAACATATCTTGTGTGTGCCGTCTTTGCTGCAGGACAGTTTCAGGGGATATATCCTGGTTGATTGTTTGTTCCACATCTATTTATCCCCAACAAGTGGTATCAGAGCTCAGGTTTGAGCAAAAATGGGTAAAGATGATGAAGGTACAATGATTAAGCTCACAGGCAGTAACTGGCAAATTTGGAAGGAAAAGATGTAAGATATCTTGTATTGCAAGGACCTCCACGATCCCGTGGAGGGTGAGAGCGCCAAGCCGGAGAACATGTCCACAGGAAAGTGGACAAAGTTGAACTGAAAGGCCATTGGTACCATTCGGAAGTGGCTTGACATGTCAGTGTTCCATCACGTGGCCGAGGAGACGAATGCCAAGGAGCTATGGGACAAGCTGTCCGAGCTCTATGACCAGAAGACCGCTACCAACAAGGCTTTCTTGATTAGAAAGCTTGTGAACTTGAAGTACAAAGACGGGACCAAGGTGGCGGAACACTTAAATGACTTCCAAAGCATTATCAACCAGTTGACATCCATGGGTTTGACTCTTGATGACGAGTTGCAGTCACTTCTTATTTTGGACTCACTGCCAGACAGTTGGGAGACTCTAGTAGTCATCGTGAGCAACTCTGCGAAGGATAGCAAGTTGACCATGGCTATGGTCAAGGGCAGTCTCCTCAATGAGGAGATTAGACGTCGCTCTTCGGAAGAGGCATCCTCCTCTTCACATGTGTATGCAGTTGAGAGGAGAGGAAGGTCCAACAGTAGAGGGCAGTTACAGGAGAGGCAGAAATCCAGAGACAAGTCCAAGGACATAGGAAAGTGTCACCATTGCCAGAAACCCGATCACTGGAAGAGAGATTGCAGGGTTTGGAAGAGAGAGCAAGCTGAAGCCAAGAAAGATCAGAAAAAGGAAGATGGAAATGTAGCTGCAGTCGTGGCAGATGACAGTACAGAAGAGGTTATTCTCACCATCTAGGACCAGTGTTTGCATGCAGGGAGCGATTTGGAGTGAGTCGTTGACACGACCGCCTCCTATCATGTGACTCCACACAGGGAGTTCTTCACCACCTACACTAGGGGTGATTATGGGAGAGTCTTGATGGGTAACGAAAGTTACTCTAAGATCATTGGCATGGGCACCATCTCGATCCAGACAGATGTTGGGTGCTCAATGACTCTTCAGAATGTGAGGCATGTTCATGATGTACGGCTTAACCTTATATCTGGCTCACAGCTAGATAGTGAAGGCTACCATCTGAAGTTCGGCGACAGCAAGTGCAAGATTAGTAAGGGTTCTCTCATCATGGCGAGAGGCAGCTTATGTCACACACTCTACATGACTAGAGTGAAGGTCATGGATGGCAGTTTGCATGTTAGTGAAGTAGATAACTCAGATTTATGGCACCGTCGGCTTGGCCACATGAGCCAGAAGGGCTTACAGCTTTTGAGCAAGAGAGAGTTGATCCCCTACCATAATGACATCACTTTGTCTCCTTGTGATGCATGTGAGGTTGGGAAGAGCAGGAGTGCGCCATACAGAGCCAGATCCAAGGTGAAGAGAGACCTTCTTTAGCTGGTTCACTCAGATGTTTGTGGTCCTATAGACACAGCCTCTTTGGGAGGCAACATGTATTTTGTCACCTTCATTGATGATGCATCCAGGAAGGTGTCGGTGTATGTGCTGAGGACGAAGGATCAAGTGTTTGATTACTTCAAGAAATTCCATGCCATGGTTGAGCGTGAGACAGGGAAATTGTTGAAGTGTCTATGCACAGACAATGGGGGAGAATACACCTCCCATAGCTTTCAGGGCTATTGTGCAGAGCATGGCATCAAGCATGAGAGGACAGAGCCAGGTACACCCCAGCACAATGGTCTAGCTGAGAGGATGAACATGATCATTGTTGAGAGAGTTTGTTGTATGCTGAAGACAGCGAAGTTGCCCAAGACTTTTTGGGCTGAGGCAGTTCGCACCGCATGTTACTTGGTAAATCGATCTCCGTCAGTTCCTTTAGGCTTCAAGATTCCAGAATGTGTTTGGACAGGGAAAGACCCCTCATATGCTCATTTGAGGGTGTTTGGATGCAAGGCGTATGCATTGGTACCCAAGGAGCAGCAGAAGAAGTTGGATGACAAGGCTGTGCCTTGTATTTTTCTTGGTTATGGAGATCAGGAGTTTGGATACCGTCTTTAGGATTCAAGGAAGAAGACAGTCACCAGGCACAGGGATGTGATCTTCTATGAGAATCAGACATTGGCTGAGGACACCACTGAGAGTGGTGATGGAGATGAGATATCCATGGATGATGACAGTGATGAGGACACAGAGCCCTCTCCAGTACATGGTACAGGTGGAGAGGATGGGCAGCTAGAGCAGCACGAGCCAGATGCAGACCCCGTTGATGCAGGTCCAGGGGACCTAGGGCAGGGGGAGCAACCCTATCTAGTTGCAGACACATCAGAGCCTCAGGTCAGGAGATCTGAGAGGACATGCCAGCCATCATCCCGTTACCCCATTTCCAGGTACGTGATGCTCACAGATGCAGGTGAGCCGTACACATTTGAGGAGGCACAGATGCATAAGGACAAAGGTCATTGGCAGAATGCAATGAATGAAGAGATGCCATCTCTCAAGAAAAATCACACTTATGACCTTATTGAGCTTCCCAAAGGCAAGAGAGCCTTGAAGAACAAGTGGGTTTACAAACTGAAGTCAGATGACAGTGGCAAGCAGGTGAAACACAAGGCCAGATTGGTAGTGAAAGGATTCAGCCAGAAGGAAGGAGTGGACTATGATGAGATCTTCTCCCCAGTGGTGAAGATGAACTCAGTGAGAATGGTGCTAAGACTTGTTGCTAGCATGGACCTTGAGCTGGAGCAGATGGATGTGAAGACGGCGTTTCGTCACAGTGATTTGAAGGAAGAGATCTACATGGAGCAGCCAAAGGGTTTTCAAGAGAGAGGGAAAGAGCATATGATATGCAGGTTGAGGAAGAGTCTCTATGGCTTGAAGCAAGCCCCGAGACAATGGTACTTGAAGTTTGAAGCTTTCATGGGAAAGCAGGGCTTCAAGAGGACTACAGCCGACCCATGCGTATATGTTCGTCGTCTTCCCAATGACAGGTTCGTCATTCTTTTGATCTACGTAGATGACATGTTGATTGTAGGTCATGATTCCAACTTGATTGCAAAGCTCAAGAGAGAACTCTCCAAAGAGTTTGAGATGAAAGATTTGGACAAGGTCAGTCACATCCTTGGGATGCATATTACAAGGGACATGAAGAAGCACATGTTGTGGTTGTCACAAGAGAGCTATGTTGAATGCGTATTGGAGCGGTTCAACATGAAGAATGCCAAGCCTGTCAGTACGCCCTTAACCTCTCATTTCAAGCTGAACAAAGAGTCATGTCCTTCTACTTCTGGGGAGAAAGCAGAGATGTCCAAGATCTCATACCAGTCAGCAGTTGGGAGTCTCATGTATGCAATGGTTTGCACTAGACCCGACATAGCCCATGCAGTGGGCGTGGTGAGCAGGTTCATGTCCAATCCGGGGAAGGACCATTGGGAGGCCGTGAAGTGGATCTTGAGATACTTGAGAGGGACCTCAAGTATGTGTCTTACTTTTGGGAGGTCAGATCCCAAACTTTGTGGTTACACTGATGCAGATATGGCAGGTGACACGGACCAGAGAAAGTCCACCTCAGGCTACATTTTCACGTTTGCAGGGGGAGCCATATCATGGCAATCCAAACTACAGAAATGTGTTGCTCTCTCAACTATTGAGGCAGAATACATTGCAGCAGCAGAGGCTGGGAAAGAAGTGTTGTGGCTACAACGCTTCCTTGGTGAGTTTGGATTTGAAGACAGTGAGCCGGTTGTGTTTTGTGATAGCCAGAGCGCTATAGATTTGAGCAAGAGTACCATGCACCATGCTCGCACAAAGCACATTGATGTGAGATACCATTGGCTGAGGGATGCAATTGAACAGAAGCAGCTCATGTTGAAGAAGATTCACACCGATGAGAATCCCTCAGACATGTTGACAAAGGCAGTCACTCGTGACAAGCTTCAGCTCTGTAGAGAGCTGAGCGGTGTCACCTCTTGTTGATCTCCATCACAGGACAACACCTCCCCGTTGGGGCTGGAGGGGGAGGTTGTTGGGTATCTTTGAAATATCTCCAGCCCCAACTTGGGCTCCAAATGGTTGCAACAATTTACCCCTTTGACAGAGGTATGACTGCAATACTCCCAACAAGTGGGAGCCCCATTCCTTTCCCATTCCAGGGAGCTCTCGACAGTGGAGAAGCCCCATTCGTTCTCCAGATTTCAGCCCTATTCCAGAACGCAAGCCAACACCGCCCTCCCCTTCCCATTTCCAGCGACAGCAGCAGCAAGGGGTTTCGGACCCCCTTCTTCGTCTTCCTCCACGCGATCGGGAGAGCGAGAGAGAAGCCGAGCATCCGTGCTCGAGGGCAGCAACAACTGGGTGTTTTGGGAGCCGCGGTTTTGGTTTGGAGGGTGGAGGTGCTGGGCGAGCTCGAGAGGAGGAGCGAGGAGGTCGTTGCGGACGACCTCAAGAAGCCTTCGTGTTTGGGACTCCATCCGGGAGCCCACAAGGGGAGTCATTTTATCCTTCTTGGATTTAAGCACAACATTTGGTATTTTGGATACCTAGGGATAGTTAGATACTTGTTAAAGAACTATCCATTGTGTGTGGCTTGTACCTCGGTTTTGTGGGCAACAAAACCAGGAAGAACATTTGACTCCATTTGACCGTAGTGGAATCGTTGCCGGTCTTGCCCCGTAGTTTTTCCCTTGCTCACATTGAGCTAGGGTTTCCACGTAAAAACCCTTATCTCGTGTGGTTGTTTGCTTGCTTGTGATTGTGCTTGATTGTCATTGTTGCTATTGAGTTCCCGTGTGGGGAACATATCTTGTGTGTACCATCTTTGCTGCAGGACAGTTATAGGGGATATATCCTGGTTGATTGTTTGTTCCGCATCCATTTATCCCCAACACAATCCCTTTTTGTAATTTCTCTATTTTTTTAATCTTAAGAGTTAAAAGAAAGTCAGCATCGATAAGACTTAAATCTAATTTAATTAGGGCTTAAAAATATTAGTCATCTTTTGTATCGTTTGTAAAATCGTTGCAAGATTAGCAATAGTCTGTTAAATATTGTTTTTATAAGTTTTGCAATACTTTTATAACTGTTGCATACCTTTTTAGCAATGTTTTCATTACCGTTGCATATCATTTATCGATGTTTTTTAAACTGTTGTAAAATTGCAACAAGCAAAAACGTTGCCTACGTTTACACACTATTAGAACTACAATGTAATGCAATATAACTTTAACATTGCAAACTCAGAAAGCAACCCTTCTTAAATATTGCAAATAACGTAGCAATATATTGAAAATTATTGCAAAAGATACCATTTTGTTTTTAAAAAATCATTATTAACCTACAATAAATAATGAAAAAAAATATATTACATGTTTAAGATGGAACGTATTCTATTTGTTTACAATAACAAATTGACAATAATCATACAAATGATAAGCACTCATAAAAATAATATTTCAGGATTTCACAATAATTACCTACTAAAATAATATAGCTGGAATCACATACAAACTTTGCAAATTTTTGAAATATCTATAATAACTTTCAAATATCTAAAAGTGCATATCACAAGATAATAAATGTATTCAAGGTAAATATCATGAGTTTTTTAATAAGAAAAAAATATATTCTGAAGTACATTACATATCATCGACATTCAAAATTGTATTGTCATCCGAGTAGTACTAGTCGTCATCGCTATAATTGTTATCATCGGAATCACTGCGATGACCATAATCGCCGATAATGCACCACGCTCATGTGAAGAAGACTCTTTTCCCTTTCATACCTTTGATATGTGGCGCTCCATGTTTCGATGATGTATCTCCATTATATACGTTATTATATGTTTCATAGCAGAAAATTTTCCTTGTAGCTTCTACAATACTACGAAGTTTGATTACCTTCTAAGTTGAAGTATCCCCTCTACCGCCAAAGTTAGCAGGATTGTATAAGAAGAGAAAGTTGGCATGATTGCAGATTATTGATATGTACTTTTGTGAAGATTATATTTTGGAAAAGCAAAAGAAAATTAGTTTTAGAAAGATTGCAAGGACACAGAAGATTGAAATACTGGAGGTGGTTCATACATATATATGGGGACTATCTTAGGTATCATCTCTTGGCAGATGTCATTATTTTATTAATTTCATTGATAATACAATGACAAGTATGTGGATTTATTTTACCTAACAAAAATGTGTGAGACCTTAAAAATAGGGAAAGCTTTGATTAAGAATAAGATGGGCAATGGGGGAGAATACTATAGCGAGGGGCTTAAATCCTACTACTTCAAGAACTGGATCTAAAGATTGAAAATTGTTCCATGAAAGCTCGTATGAAATGGCCTCACTAAATTCATGAACATGACTCTTCTGGATCATGCGAGAAGAATGAAGATGCATGCAAGTATACCAAGCAACACTTGATTAATGCAATGAACATTTGCATACTTAATTGGGAACTTCCAACGAAAGCATGGATTGAAAGTAGGTAACACTTTCTTATTTATGTGGTTTTGGAATATCACATGCTTACACTGATTAAGAAGATAAAGGAAAGCTTGACCAGAAGAAGAGGAAGTACAATTTTGTTGCTTATGGTACATATAGCTACTGATATAGACTGTGGAATTGGATAACAAAAAGACAATAAAAGCCATTCCTTTATAAGAAACACAATGTGAAATTTAATCTCAAAACTAAGGTAAAGAAGACCATACACAACAACTGAGTATATAGAGTAGAGGAGGATGCTAATAGTATCATCAGATAAAAGGTTCGACCAGTGGAAAATGGCTTTCAACATAAAACATGGGTGAATTTCAAGTGATTTTTGCACATGTTATAAAGATTGAAACCATCATATTAGTACTGAGCATTGTTGCAGACGAGGATATACATTTGAAGCAATTAGATGTCAAGACGATGTTCCTTCATGGCCATCTTGAGTAGGACATTTACACGCAACAACCACGAGGTTATGTGGCAACAAGAAAAAAGATATGATATGCAAGCGCAGAAAATGTCTTTATGGCCTGAAGCAGATGCCAATGCAATGTTAGAGAAAATTTAATGAATTTATGACAAACACCGAATTCCACAAGTGTCAACATGGTGCTACTTATCCTATTATTGCACGTAGATAAATTACATGATTATTGCAGGCTCTAATAAGGAAGAGATAGTACATCTCAAGGTCATGATGCCTAAGGAGTTTGCGATGAAGAATATAGGTCCTATAAAGAAAATCTTTAGAATGCAAATTAACAGAGACAGGATGGACAAGAAGTTGAGATTGTCTCGATTGGATTACATCGAGAAGGTACTAGAGAGATTTAATGTGAAAAAAAAATTAAATCTTACTCAAACACTCTTACGAGTCACTTCTGAGTTCATGCTTTCAAAAGAGAAAGAAGATGCTAAGAAGAAGCATGATCACATGTCTAAAGTACCCTAAAATATCTATTGTTGGTAGTTTGATATGCGTAATAATTTGTACAAACCACACATCTTCGAGGCAGTTGTTAGTAGATTTATGCCAAATGGTATCTCTTAAGTACCTCTGTCATGGTATTATGTTATGAGTATACCGACATTTGTGTTCGAGATCTATGGAAGTTGGCAGGAATACAAGGACATAATTATGATGGCAAAAAGTTAAGGCCTTAGAGTTATATTGGAAAAACTCGATAGGACAAAAAGTATAAAAATCTATATTATGGTCTGTCAGGTAAAAATCTCTTTTATGAGATTTTTATCCAGTAGATCCTATAAACTTTGCTAATCACCTCCATGATCTTTTACGTAACGTAATTACCCTATCGATCCGATAAATTATCCCAAGAACCCTTACGAGCTTCAAACAGAGTAACCATAAGGTTTATAGGGTAAGAGTTGACAAGTTTACGGGATTGAGGGGAGAATTATGTTGTTTTAAAGATTGTGGAGGTAATTCACAAAGTTTATAAGGTCTGTCAGGTAAAAATCCATGTTTTATGCAACCTGCATTTAGTTTCCTCGAGCAGATGATTCACGAAATATGCATAACTGGATGTTGACGTGATCTTGAATAGCTGGAGTCCATATTTGGAATAACAAAATGTAGGGATGACATCAGGGACATGTGCGGTGTCGGCGAATTTGTCCATGCTTTTTTTAATACTGTATGTTCATCTTAATTTAATTAATTGATGCATATAGTATTCATCTCTCTCTCCAAAAACTACCACACTACATGTTAATTACAACTTAAGATTTACGGGATATGTGGAACTCTTTCTTGTAATTAACGAGTGGAAAATAAACATTGATTAAATAAAAACTGCATAAGAACTCACCGACTCTCTCCGGAAAAAATCACATAATTCGAATCATGGGCCAAACATTAATACACTACAACAAAACACGCCTATGAAAATGAATAATTTACACTTTAATGTCCATTGTCATATCATTTTTAGATAAATATATAACAAACAATGATACTCATTACTCGACTATTTGAATTCAGAACGAATATCATATTCGTTACTATATTACAAACAATGAATCATCTTTGTTATACTTTTTGATGATTTTTTTATGAATAATCTTTGTTATATGAAATTCTGCAGAAGATTACATCAATAACAAATTACAAGAATAAAAGATAATTGTACAGAAAATTGCTGATTGTTATATATTTAAAGTCGAGAGATACGGTTATTCAAAATATTTGTTACCATAGGTCACTTTTGCCGTATTTAAACGATAAAGGATCTGGAAACATTTTTGGTTCATCTCTCAATATTTTTAGTAGCATATAAACATATAATAATAGGAAACACTCCCCGTTTTCTTTACAGTAGAATAGAGAGGGGTGTAAGGAAAGCTCAAGTTCAATAGATTCGACTCTAATTGACTCGTTAAGCAGCTTGCAAGTCTGATTTGATGACTTAATGGTGCTTGAATCAGATTTTGGACTCCATAACCTTGTTGAGTCAAGTTTGAGCACTTGACTTCGATGACTTGATTCCATAATAACTCACGCAGTCCCATGTTTTTTGTCTTATATTATTTAAATATCTTTGTTTTTTAGTTAAAAAATATGGACATGAAAATAAATGTTCACTTCTTTTTTAAAGAACTAATTGAAAAACCCCAAACATAAGTATTCTTGTGCTGAAAATTATTTCTATTTAATAAAGTTGAAAATTTGATACGTTTTCATCAGAAGCGCTAATTTTGTAGTAAGAAACACAAAGAAAATGCCAATGACCTTAATTACAGTCTCATTAACATAATTTGCATGTTCATTAGCTTGACCAACCCATACTCAAGTTGGTTCCTTAACCAACTGGCAAGCTAGTCTGAGCTCGAGCTTCGAAATCAGTGTGGAGCTTCTAATCAAGGTAGTAGATTTGAACCCAAGGAACGATCTTGTGGTAGTGTAGTATACCTACAACTTAAGGGATACGGATTCGAATTCTAAAAGGGATGCTTCGGACCTTCGAAATTATCGAACCAACTATTAAACAAATAAATAAATAAATAAATAAAAGAAGGAAGATTTTACTCGATTGGCTCGATAGACGCTCATGATATGAAAAATGATTGTGATCTGTCCGTCGTGGCCATCCCAGGAGGACTGCCAATTTAGATTTCATTGGAAAATGTTGAACGGCATAATTTGGAATGCGATTTTTAATAATACGGAGAAGCGAAGTCCCAGGACTTCGTTGTAGAAGATGGTTTGGGCTAAAGCCTGAGAAGTGTGTAGTTGTTGGAGCCTTGTTCATATCTTAACATGTGGATGTGGCGTGCTTGCAAGAGACGAAGATTGGAGTTAGGGATTTTTTTGGAGTGGAAGTCGATGTTGGGTCCCTGACTCGCTATAGATGACAGTTCGGGCTGGAATGTCGTAGGCTGGAGTGTGGAGTTTTGCTTTGTGGAGACGACGGCGCTGGCTCATTCCATCTATGTACTCCTTAGTCGAAGGAGGGATAATGCTCATCTGCTGGTGTCGTATGTGTATAGTTTTTCCGAACATCTCCAAATATGGAGCTTTGGGTAGAGCTTAGGGACGTGTGATCCGGGATTCCAAGCTCGATGTGAGAGGTGATGGATGATTTTAAATTTTACTGCGATGCTGTATTCGGAGGACACAGCCTGAAGGGAGATATGTTCATGATCCAGGCTCTGTATTGCATGCTAAGACGGTGGAGAAACTGGTGCTGGAGGTTTTTCCTGATGCCTCCAATAGCAAGTATACATGGTGGAACTCATCTTCCAACTAAAGGATCAATTGCAGACTATGGAACTGTTTCCACTGTTGAGTTCCCTCGCCTTCTTCTGCACTTAGCATGGATCAACGAATGTGCATGGCAATTGGCCATGAAGTAATTGGCCATTATGATGCCATGCAAATGACCAACGGATGAGCAATTGGCCATTGGAGTAATTGGCCATTATGATGGCATGCAAATAGCCAACGAACATGCACTAGTAATTGGCTATTTAATCCATGCAAACGGGCGTGCATTCCGGGCCTATAAAATGGTCCTACGTGCATTCTGTGAAGCACATCCAAGTCGAGCAATATCCATCGAGGTGTGCATGAGAAGAGAGTGGGTTGTGTTTCCCTTCCCTTGTTCTTCTCCCTCGTGTATTGTTCCGGTGTTGTGGTTGCTTGGTAGGGTGTTTTGCGCAACAGCCGAGGGCTCTTCACTTCGGCGTCGAGAACTCACAAAGGTGTTGCTTTCATCCTTGTACCCTATTCTTTAGTTGTAAAGAAAAGAGTTGATCCAAGAAAGGGATCATCTCCTTTGTTGCATTTGTTCTTCTTCGGTGTATTATCTATCTTTACTGTCATTCACAATTATCAACCTCCTACGCATCGATCCGGCACATCAATTGGATATCAAAGTTTCAAAGAGCCTTGATATCCAATCCTCAACAATATGGTATCAGAGCCAGGCTGACTACGGCGTGGAGGTTGATATAAGGTGAAGATGGATTCAAGCTCAGGTAATCAACTAATGACAACGGCCATGGTGAAGTTGAACTCCACCAACTACTCCATCTGGAAGCCAAGGATGGAAGATCTCTTATTTGTAAGAGATCTGTACGACCCCATCGAAGGAGATGAGAAGAAGCCAGAGGGCAAATCGGATGAAGAATGTGCCAAGCTTAATCGTAAGGCCGTAGCGTTTATTCGCCAGTGGGTGGAGGACTCCGTCTTCCACCATGTCTCGATGGAGACAAATGCAAGAAACTTGTGGACGAAGCTTACAGCCTTATACGAGCCAAGAACGGCTCAGAACAAGGCATTTCTCATCCGAAAATTGGTGAATCTGAAGTACCAACAGGGCTCCTCCGTCAGCGAGCATCTGAGTCGGTTTCAAGATTGTGTAAACCGACTCTCCAGTTTGAAGATGGACATTGATGATGAGATGCAGGCGCTTCTCCTCTTGAGCTCGCTTCCTGACTCATGGGAAACACTGGTGGTTTCCCTAAGCAATTCCACGTCAAGTGGAATGCTATCCCTCAACACCGTGAAGGATAACATGATGAACGAGGAGCTGAGAAGGAAGGAACACGGCGAGGATCATTTACAAGCCTTGTTGAATGAACGAAAGGGTCGCAACAAGAATCGTGATGATGGTCCTCATAGGAGGACCAAGTCTCGAGGACGCTCGAAGTCAAGACCCCGCAAAGATATCACATGCTTCAACTGCAGGAAGAAAGGGCACATCAAGAGGTTCTGCAAAGAACCTAGAAGAGAAGATGCACGGGAAATCGGTGAAGCTAGCTCTTCAGCCATGGCTAGCCAAGAAGAAGCCATTATCATGTGGGATGTTGGATCAGCCAATATCTCTCTTCAAGAATCCACATGGGTGGTGGATTCTGGTGCTTCCTTCCATATCACACCGAGGAAGGAGCTTTTCTCTTCGTACACGCCTGGTGACTTTGGCGTGGTGAGGATGGGCAATGATCAAAGTTGTCCTATTGCGGGTCGCAGGATAGTGGTTCTGGAGATGTCAGACAACACCAAACTCAATCTGAACGATGTGAGGAACGTCCCTGGAGTGCGCATGAACTTGTTGTCCACTAGCACACTTGATGATGAAGGCTATACCAGCAAATTCAGCGGAGGTGAATGGAGACTCTCCAAGGGCTCTCTGATAGTTGCCCGAGGAAAGAAGGAAGCCTCATTGTACGTGACTCATGGTCGGTCATGTGGGAGCACCTATGCGGCCAAAGGAGATGAGACAACCCTTTGGCATCAGAGGCTGGGACACATGAGAGAGAAAGGTATGCAAATTCTCTCCAAGAAGAAAATCATTCCATCCATCGGAGTCCTTTCAAAGGTTTGCAGCCACTGTATGGCTGGTAAACAAAGGCGTACATCATTTCAGATGAGAACGTCAAGGAGAAGACACCCACTTGATCTTGTGCACACAGACATGTGCTCCATGGGTGTAAAGACGCTTGGAGGTGCTTTGTACTTTGTAACCTTCATCGACGACCACTCGAGAAAGGTGTGGGCCTTTGCCTTGAAGACGAAGGACCAAGTACTAGACGTCTTCAAAACATGGCACCTTGCTGTGGAGAGAGAGATCGGGAGGAGACTAAAAATCATCCGATTTGATAACGATGGAGAATATCGAGGGCCATTCGAGGGCTACTGCAGAAGCCATGGCATCCGCATGGAGAAGACGGTACCAAAGACCCCACAACAGAATGGAGTTGCGGAGAGGATGAATCGCATCCTGTTGGAGAGAGTACGAACCATGCTCTCTCAATCGAATCTTCCGAAGAGCTTCTGGGGAGAAGCACTGTACACGGCCGTATATGTGATCAACCGCTCTCCATCTCATCCATTGGATGGAGATTATCCTGAACATGCTTGGAGAGGTAAGCATGTCTCATTTGATCACCTGAAAGTTTTTGGATGCGTTGCATATGTTCATGTACCCAATGATGAACGCACCAAGCTTGACTCGAAGACGAGGATGTGTATCTTCATAGGATACGGTAAAGATGAGTATGGGTATAGGTTGTGGGATCCTACTCAAAGGAAGATTGTGAGAAATCGAGATGTCAAATTTGTAGAGGACCAAACAATCCAGGACATCCTTAAACCACAACCACAGCCTGTTGTGACTCATGATGATGAGTCTTCCCTGTTTGAAGAAGCCCCCCTAATGATGCTAGAGAGGAAAATGACGGCATAGAAGATGGTGATGAAGGGGGGATGCCACCCCTCGAAGAACCAGTGGTAGATCCTATTGAAGAAGCAGAACAACAACCTCAATTGAGAAGTTCAACAAGGGTCAGTAGACCATCCAAGAGATACTCACCCGACCAGTATCTATTGCTCACAGATAATGGTGAGCCCGAGTCTTTCGAAGAAGCAAATAGACATGGTGACAGAGAGAACTGGCTGAAAGCAATGCAGGAGGAGATGGAAGCTCTCAAAAAGAACAAGGTGTTCGACCTTGTGCCCCTGCCCGAAGGTGCCAGAGCCTTAAGGAACAGGTGGATTTTCAGGCTCAAACACGAAGCTGATGGCTCAAAAAGGTTCAAAGCACGCCTCGTGGTCAAAGGCTTCGAACGAAGGCAAGGTATCGATTTTGATGAGATTTTCTCCCCCGCGGTAAAAATGACTTCCATCAGGATGGTGTTGGCTCTAGTCGCATCTCTAGATCTTGAACTAGAGCAGATGATTGTGAAGATCGCTTCCTCCATGGTGATGTTTAGGAAGAGTTGTACATGGTGCAGCCAGAGGGATTCCAATCCAAGAAGAAGACTCATCTTGTTTGCAGATTAAACAAGTCATTATACGGATTAAAGCAGGCACCCCGAAATTGGTACAGGAGGTTGGATAGCTTCATGTCAAACCAAGGCTTCACAAGGAACACTGCTGACACATGCCTGTATGTGCAAGGTAATGGGCATGAGAAACTTATTCTTCTTCTATATGTCGATGATATGCTTATAGTTGGCAAGGATAAGACCAAGATCAACAAGTTGAAAGAAGATCTAAGCAAGTCCTTTGCCATGAAGGACTTAGGCGCAGCCAGACAAATCCTTATTATGAGGATAACCCGTGATAGGGTAAATCACAGGTTGTGGATCTCTCAACAGAAGTACGTGGAAAAGGTACTTGAGAGATACAATATGAATGAGTGCAAACCAGTTGGCACGCCACATGCTGCTCATTTCAGGTTAACTAAGGATCTCGCACCCAAGACTGAGGAAGAGCATCAAGGTATGGCCCATATACCTTATGCATCTGCTGCAGGATCACTGATGTATGCTAGGATATGCACACGGCCAGATATTGCACATGCCATGGGAGTTGTAAGCAGGTACATGTCGAATCCAGGAAGGAAGCATTGGGAAGCCTTGAAATGGATTCTTAGGTATCTCAAAGGCACGTCCAGTCAATGCCTGTGTTACGGAGGAAGTAAAGCCTACATGATGGCATACACAGACTCAGATTGGGCAGGTGATGTTGATGGTAGAAGGTCAACATTAGGATACTTGATCACTCTCGCAGGAGGAGCTGTAGCTTGGCAATCCAAGCTACAAAAGAGTGTGGCGTTATCCACTACAGAGGCCGAATACATGGCCGTGACAGAGGCTGGCAAAGAACTTCTGTGGTGCAAAAAGTTGTTGCATGATTTGGGATTCATACATGATAAATATGTATTGTTATGTGATAACTTGAGTGCTATTTATCTTAGCAAGAATCCACGTTTCACTCTAGGTCAAAGCACATTGAGTTGCGGCACCACTGGATACGTGATGCATTGGAGAGAAAAGATTTGCAGCTGGACAAGGTGGACACAAATGACAATGGTGCAGATATGTTCACCAAAGCGCTACCACAGTTGAAGTTTCAAGAATGCAAGAAGATTGCTGGAATGAAGGCTCGTGAAGGGGGGAATTTGTTGAGTTCCCTCGCCTTCCTCTGCACTTAACATGGATCAACGAATGTGCATGGCAATTGGTCATGAAGTAATTGGCCATTATGATGCCATGCAAATGACCAACGGATGAGCAATTGGCCATTGGAGTAATTGGCCATTATGATGGCATGCAAATAGCCAACGGACATGCACTAGTAATTGGCTATTTAATCCATGCAAACGGACGTGCATTCCGGGCCTATAAAATGGTCCTACGTGCATTCTGTGAAGCACATCCAAGTCGAGCAATATCCAGCGAGGTGTGCGTGAGAAGAGAGTGGGTTGTGTTTCCCTTCCCTTGTTCTTCTCCCTCGTGTATTGTTCCGGTGTTGTGGTTGCTTGGTAGGGTGTTTTGCGCAACAACCGAGGGCTCTTTACTTCGGCATCGAGAACTCACAAAGGTGTTGCTTTCATCCTTGTACCCTATTCTTTAGTTGTAAAGAAAAGAGTTGATCCAAGAAAGGGATCATCTTCTTTGGTGCATTCGTTCTTCTTCGGTGTATTATCTATCTTTACAGTCATTCACAATTATCAACCTCCTACGCATCGATCCGGCACATCAATTGGATATCAAAGTTTTAAAGAGCCTTGATATCCAATCCTCAACATCCACTGACTATCTTCTCTCCCATCCTCAATCTAGATTGGATCACTCATCGTTACCTGGATATGGTAGAAGGAAAGTCCTCGTTTTTTTTTTTATATTTCTGAGATATGATGGTGGCTTTCAGGACGGGTCTGTCTATCGATGGCCCAACCACTAGGTGCTTAGTTTTGAAGCTGGTGGCGCTTCAGAAGATGCTTATAGTTTAAAGGAGGGAGAATGTGATAGTGCAGGGATAAAGACATAGTTCTGCATAGGAGGTGGTTGCACGTCGTGATCTCTCGGAAGACACAAGAGATCTGGATGAGGCTGAGCTGACCAGAAAGGGTGTGATTTAAACATGAAGAGGGAGGTGAACTGGAGACAAAGATCGCACTAAGAATGGTGGCCTCATTCATGTATTGGCTAGTTATCGTCAGTGACGAAGGGGTGAGGTTTTTCATGGGGGAGAGAGTTTTCTGACTTGGTTGTGGAGGATGTTTTAGCTATGGTCCCGGCGTTTGATCACTTAAACTACTCATTCATCTTCTTACTACAAAATATATGATGGAGAATGTGGTGATGGTTTTAGACGTTGTTGTTGATTGGAAGAGATGCAATGTTCAAGAGGGGGGTGTTCTAGAAGTTGGATTTTTCAAAGTCTTATGATTATGTCGACGGGTAGTTCATTTGGTCATCTTTACACGAGGTAGGTTTCTCGAATTTTCAGATCTCGTGGATGAAGCGGTGTATCACTATCTCTTCTTATGATGTTCTAGTCAATGAAATGCCTTGGGATGGTTTCTTTCAACCACAACGAGGCGTTCACCATGGTTGTCTATCGATTCCTCTCTTTTTTTTATTTAGGTGACTAATGCACTCGCTATGATGTTGGATAATGTTGTAGTTGGTGATTTTTTTCGTTTTGGTTTTTCAAGGGAGGATATATTGATGGCGATATTTGTAGTAGGCAACTAATATGATCCTTTTTGCAGGGGACAATGAGGGAAGTTGTAGAGGGTTGTTGGTGATTCTTGATCCGTTTTGTGATGTTGCGCGATCGAAGATCAATCGATCTTAGTCTGCTTACGTGCCTTTTGGGTTGAGCGTGGAAGAGGTCTCTTAGTGTGAGGCCTAGTTGAGGTACCATCGAGCTTGCTTGTCATTACAATACGTTGGTCTTTCCCTAGTGGGTGGGAGGTTGAGGTCTGTTGATTGGTTCTCCCGATTAAGAAGCTAGAGAAGAGTTTGGTGATGTGAAAGTCCTCCTTTTCATTCAGAGCAGATAAATTGATGCTGCTTAAGTCTATTTTGATGCCATCCCGACTTCACGTCGGTGACTTGAGTTTATCATGAAGTGATTCTTCGGGTCCTCTTCGAGCGACTCCGGCGGTATTCCTCTCATTGATTGGAAGATTGTTTCTATGCTTAAGAATGATTTTGGGCTTGGAGTTCCTAACCTGAAGGAGGTTAACAAGGAAGTTTTGTCTAAGTTGTTCTCTCGGGTTGACATGTCATTGATGACTTACTTTGTTGCCTTGAAAGTAAAAAATTATATGAGATTTTTACCCGGCAGACCTTATAATCTTTTCAAATTACCTCTACAACCTTTGAAACAACCTAATTCCCCCCGCGACCCCGTAAACTTGCTAACTGATGAATCCACATTTCATCATCTTTATTCTATCATTTTGGCACCAAAAACCCTAGCAAATGCCTGTAAATAACATTAAATACACAACCTTATCATTCATGCATGTGCATCTAAATAGTGTTTAAAATACTGTAATTAAAGCCAAAATTATAGAATAAATAAAATAAAAGAAAAGAATAACATATTGTAAATATTTTATGATCCAAAACCCTGAGACCTAGGCATCTTGATGAAAAGGTCGACAAGGAATAAAGTAGGGGGAGATAAGGTCAGAACCACAGTTCAAATACAATGTATTCTATTCATTCTTTATTCATTTTGGGACCTATTTTTGGTTCAACTTTTTATACATCATATACAGAAACTTTGTACATAAAAGTTGAAGATAATTTAATAAAGAAAAATACAAAATTAATTTCACTAAAAATAATGTACAGATAAAAAGTTATGATCTGAATAAAAATCCAGAATCCCAACTTCCCAGACCCGTATCTCACAACTGACAACTCGAAATGCATCAAACTCACCTTTAATTGTATATAGAATAAAATAAGCTATTTAATGGCGGCGGTTTCACATTTGGCGGAGCTACGGTTTGAAAGTTGAGTTTTGGACCCTCATTGTATAATTGTACAGATTTAAATATTCAATTTATTATTTATTCATTACTTTTTATATTTTTATATTTTTATAATCTTGTAAATATTACTTATAATAATTATGTGCATTAAAATTAGAATAAAAATGCAAAGAAAATATTAAATAAAAATACTTGTATATAGAATACATAGATACAATACGTATATACATACCTATACAACATACTCTTATAATTTATTAATTATACAAAATAAATCAGAAAAATAAAATAAAAATATATTTGTGTATATAAAAGTATTTTATAATTTTATAAAATAAGAAAATAAAAATAGTAAAAATAAAATACACAGAATAAAAATAAAATACTAACATACATAGGTATTATACCTACATAGGGCTAAAAAGTAAACTTGTCAAAATATACTTCATAAAAATAATTAAAAATCACCATAAAATAATTTAGAAAATAAGAAACATTTTTCATTTTTTAACTTAAAATTAATAAATTCATCTTCGATTTTTAAATGATTTTACAAATAATTTGTACTGGGTTTTTCCTGGTTGGTCCACGTGGACCAACCAGGAGGCGTCAACAGTTGACCCCAGTCAACTGGTCGCCTTCCCCCATGTGCTGCGTCAGAAGTTGGTTTTTGAGACAACTTCATGGCTTTTTGCGGTTGATCCTTGCACTCTTTCGTAATGATTCCTTCTGCATATCCGAGCCTCGATCCTTGGTCTACCCCGCCATGCGATTATCTTGGGCCAAGGATCACTGTGGTGCTCGATGCGCCTTGATCTTTGGAGCACCTTGGTCAGCCAAACTCCCACCTTCGATTTGAATTTGGATTCCCTTCGGTCCACCCCTCTCGCCTTTCTTGTGCTCCAGAGCTTCCCGGAGGTGACAGCTCTGCCGCGAGCTCTTCAGCCAAGGCATCAGAGGTCGGAGGCGTCTCCCGCACCTCCCGCAAGACCGGCGGTCGAGGTATCATTTCTCCTCTGGCTCCGGCCATTGAGGGCCGCTTCACCCATTCCTTTCTTGCTCATTAGCTTAGCTGTAGTGTTAGGAGCAAAAGCCCTAAAGTAATTTTGAGATTCATCGCGTCATCCACCCAATTCCATCGCCTCGCCGGAGCGCAACTCCGGCCGAGATACATCCCACCGCTTCGTGCCGCCTCTTCGCCTCCGCGGGGTCCAGGCAACTTGCCCTGGGCCCTTTCACGTTGTTTTGCAGGTCAACGCGCTTTAACTAGCACCTGGGAGCTATTTTGACGCTCGTCGGAGCTCAGCCGAGCCCCCCAGCTCCGCCGGTATCTCGCGAGCAGCTCGGCCATCGCCGGGCTCTTTTGAAGCCACCAGGAGGAAGACGAGACCTTGGGGATCCTCCAGCCGCATTTTGAAGCCCTGAACGTCACCAGAGGAGGAGGAGCACCTCGGGGAACTTCGGCTCGTCAGAGTTCTTCCGCAGTTCTTCCTCCTTGCGCCTACGCCGTCGGATCATGGAGGAGGCCCATATCGCACAGCAGCCGTAGGATCTTAGAGAGCCACAACCGTCAGATCAGTCGAGATCCTTTTAATCCCAACTGTCCACGGGCGAACCGTCATCGCGCTTCGAGAAGCCGCCACGTGGATCAGTGGCGCGTCCCACGCCGCTGGATCGCGCCTAGCCACCAACCGTTGGATGCCCGCCACACGTCGTCAGCACCCGTTCGTCGTTGGATCGGCCGTGCGAGGGTATTTTGCGTTTCAACCCTCACCATTTTTGTAATTTAGTTTTAATCCCAAAACTTTTAGCAGTGGTTTAAATATCTTGTAAATTTTGCAAAAAGGCCCTCAAACTTTACATATTTGCATATAGGTCCTCGGCCACGTCACCTCGCGTGACCTGTACACGTGAGGTGCGGGCATTTTGCATTGAGGCCCTCGGCTTTTGGTTTTATCGTTTGGCCCAGACACTATTTGTTTAAGTTCAAACTTTTGTGAAAAATTGCAGGCGTGCCCCCATAGTTTTTGATATTTGCAATATAGTCCCTACTAGGCTTTTAACTTTTACTTGCTTGATCTAATTAATTAAGGCATCATTTTAATTCCAAAAATTCTAAAAAAATAGAGTTAAGCTCCTGTGTGCTTGTCCTTCCACGCCATATTTTTAGTTTTTGATTTTATCTTATTTTTATATTTATTAAAAATCAAAAACTCTCTTTTTGCTTACTGTCTAGCTTAGAAAATGCCAAAAAAATATTAAAATACCTCGAAAAATTCCAAAAAAAAATCCTTACTATCTATTTTGATCTATTTTAGTGTCAATCCAAAAATCATTAAAAATATCAAAAGAAAAACCTTAAAAATTCGAAAATACTTAAAAACTTCAAAAAAATCTATAAAATCATAGAAAACCCAAAAAATTGTAAACTCAAGTCCTGTAGTCTCCTACTTTTATTGTCTTTATTTGAAAAATAGTATGGAAAAGTTTTGTGGCTATCTGATTTTTGTAATTCCCATTTTACCCCCAGCCAGTAGCCGTTTCATTGTTTTGGTTTATTTCGGCTTTTAAAAATACCAGAAACACTTTGAAAAATACCCAAAAATCACAAAAATAGTAAAAAATTATAAAAATACCAAAAAGATTTTATTTCTGAATTTTTGGTTATTTTTGCATATTTTTATTAATATTCTACCTTCTCTTTTATTACATTGTCTTTATATTCCATTATTGAAAAAGAAAAAATATAAAATATAAAATCATAAAAATTAGAAAATTGAAAACCAAAATAAAAAATTAAAAATTAAAAACCCACAAAAAAAAATCTTTGCTTGCTTGCTTAGTGTAGACACCATACACTTTCACTCACACACATCTTTTTGAATTACCCTGTTTGCTCCCTGTGTTCGAACTCTCTGCATACTTGCTTGCTATACACCTTTGTGCAGAGTTAAAAATAAATTTTAACTCCACATTTATTTCCAATTGTTGATCTATAGTGTGGGTTAATTGTTGATTAAATACAGCATTTTGTAGTGGTCACAACACCGACTGTTGACTCGCCTTGTGAGTCAATATGACCGCGTTCAATTCTGTGTTTATCACTAACCCTTACCCTACATACCCTATGATTAACCTCCATCCATTTACCTATTAAAACTAACAAGATTCCGTTATGTGCCTTTACATTATACTCATTTTGTTTATCAAATTTACATTGAGTGCCACTCCCGGCAACCACCCACCTCCTTAACACCCACCTCGTCTCATCCCCCTCTACCGCCTCCTCCACCTCCTCCTGGGCAGCCGCGACCGATCCCGATCTCCCCCGACCCCCACCTAAGCCTGGCCATCTCCTCCTAGGAAGCCACCCGACCTCCCCCGACCACCCTCCAGTCCAGGAACCCAAGCCTGACCTCCCCCTGCCCACCCTCCAACTGAGGCCGGCCTCCCCCTCCCTCCTCCCCCCACCCTGGGCAGCCCTCCCCCGACCACGTGCCCATGCTAGCCATTCTTTCTTTGATCCACATTCTGCAACGTCTAACTACTCCCCCTTCTTTGCCTCCCCACCCAGCCGCCTACTTCCCTTTCCCCACCACTGTCACCTCCAGCAATGGATCCCCACCGCTGCCACCACACACCCATCCACCCTCATTCCCCCCTCGACTCCCCCCACTTCCACCCCCTCCGCTTCGTTGTCGGCCCTCTACCTCTACCACCACTCCACCACCATATCCTCCCCTCCCCATCCCCTCCGCCACCACCTCTACACCACCACCATCCACGCAACCCCCGCCATTTCCCCCAACACAACCGCGACGGCACTCTCCCTTACATCCCCTTCTATCCCCACCATCGCCGCGACGACCCCTCTAACCCTAGAGATATCGTCATCTACGTTCCCCAGTACGTCCCCCTCCCAATGATCGCATCCTCTACCCTGAAGACCACCGGTTGCGTCGCATCCACGTAGATGCTTTCGACGATGAAGACGATGCTGAAGACGTTAGGATTAGAGCTTTCGATGGCGGACTTCGCATGCCGCTTGTCAGAGAGGACTCAGATGCGCGACAGTTGATCGCGTAGGGTAGTAGACTCGAGGTTGTCAGCAGGAAGAGACAGAGACACGGGCACTCCTTTTTGGACGAGGAGAACCCTCCCGTGATGGAAGGGCAGGATGCTAGGAGCCAGCGGAAGGTGGGGTTCTGGGGCGGTAGTCGCGACGGTTTTCACCGCACCGACGAGCCCTTTGAATCGGATCCTCCCGAATGGGCATCCACCCTCCAAGTCTTCTGCAGCTTCCAGTTTGATGGGTTGAAGAAGAGGATGAAGAAGGAGGAGGAAAAGGAAGGAGAGAAGGAGATTGAAGATCCACCGTTGATTTTTTATTTGACTAACCCAAGTTTAACTCAAGTTTTTGACTCCAATAAAGTTAAAGATGACTGCAGGGTCTGTGAGGTAAGACGGAGCAAGTTTAGGAGGTCACGTGGGGAATTAGATTGTTTCAAGGATCGTAGAGGTAATTTGAAAAGATTATAGGATCTGCAGGGTAAAATTCCCAATTTATATTGTATCTATACGGTTCCGTGGACCTTGGGAGGTGAGTCATTCACCTTTGTTGCTTTGGAAAGGTGTTTGCTCGGTGATGTCAAAAGTTAGGCCTGTTACCGCAGCCAGTCTTAGTGATGGTTGTGGTTTTTGCTTCCGGTTGGACGACTGCATGGAGGAGGGAGCTCTTTGTGGGCATTTCCCCTTCTTGTTTGATTTGGCCTATGAAACCTGAGGTCTCTGTGGCCGCAACTTGTGATAGTTAATCTTTATTTCCCGACCTTTCGAGATGAGATGTTTGACCGGAGATTGTAGACCTTGAGATGATGGTGGAATCTTTAACAGGAATGGATTGTTCTTCCTTGGGTTCAACAGATCACTTGTAATGGTGTTCTCGGTTAGGAAAGCCTATAAGGCTTGGTTGGGACGTCGGTTTTTGATATTGGGAGATTTATTGTTGACTATTATCTGTTTAATTTGGAGATGAAAGATACGTATAATGCTTAAGGTCCTTCTTTGGTTGCCGAGAGATGGAAGGGTGTAGCGAGGATAAGATTAATTATTCTTCAGGTGTGAGGGCTCTAAAGCTGTCGGGAGAAGATGAGATTTAAGGATACCAATTGCTCTCTTCTAACTTTTTGGGACTCTCTTGGGTCGAATTGGTGTGATTCTAAGAAGGATAGAGCAAAAGAGTCATTGTCGTGATTTGGGCTCTCTATCTGACAAGAGCTAGGTGACGTTTAGGCATGATAGATTTTATATGGAGAATGTTGTAGAGCATGCCAAGTTGATGGCTGAGTTGTAATCTTCACAACCTTTTTTTTTATTTTGACTCCTCTAGCCAAGCCATATTAATTATTAATCGAACAAGCTATTTGACGCACACCTTACTGGTGACCGCCTTTTTTCCATTTAAAGAAACAATCACACAGTTATATATGTGGGTAAAATGGGCATGTCCTCTTGGGGAGCTAACTTGGCCCCCTCAACTTAATTTTTACATTTTTTTCGTAAAATACTTCCATGGATTTTCATAACTATATCTATATATTACATCATTCAAGTTTCATGCAAAATAGAGACTCCTATGGCCTTCATTCAGACTGGGTCGATTTCGACAACTCTGCGAGCTTTAAAAAATGACTGTTGGATAGAGGCCATATGAGTCTCTGTTTCACACGAAACTTGAATGACATAATATAGGGATACAGTGATGAAAACTCATGGATTCATTTAAAAAAATAAAAAAATGGGAAAATGGAGGCAGGGGAGCCAAGTTAGCTCCCTCGGGGGCAACCCTAGGATAAAATGGTGATGACCCTTGGGGGAGCTAACTTGGCTCTCTCGTTTCATTTTTCCTATTTTTATTTTTTTTAAAATGTTTCTGTAGATTTTCATCACTATATCTCTATATTATGTCTTTCAAATTTCATACAAAACAAATACTCATATAGTCTCCATCCAAATAGTCATTTTTAACGGCCGCAGAATTGTTGAAATCGACCCCGTCTGGATGGAGGTCGTAGGAGTCTCTGCTTCGCACGAAACTTGAATGACATAATATAGGGATATATAGATGAAAATCCACAAAAATATTTTAAAAAATCAAAAATGGAAAAAATAGAACGGGGGAGTGATGAATCCACATTTCATCATCTTTATTCTATCATTTTGGCACCAAAAACCCTAGCAAATGCCTGTAAATAGCATTAAAACCATCATCTTAGCATCCATGCATGTGCATTCAGATTGTGTATAAATCACTGTAATTAAGGCCAAAATCATAGAATAAATAAAGAAAAGAAAAAGAATAAAATATTGTAAATATTTTATGACCCAAAACCCCCGAGACCTAGGCATCTCGATGAATAGGTCGACAAGGAATAAAGTAGGGGGAGATAAGGTCAGAAACACAGTCAAAACACCTATACTCTCTATTCATTCTTTATTCATTTTGGGACCTATTTTTGGTTCCACTTTTTGTACATCAAATAAAGAAACTTTGTACATGAAAGTTGTAGATAATTTAATAAAGAAAAATACAAAATTGATTTCACAAAAAATAATGTACAAATAAAAAGTTATGGTCTGAATAAAAATCCAGAATGCCAACTTCCCAGACCCGTATCTCACAAATGAAAACTCCAAATGCAGCGTACTCACCTTTAATTGTATATAGAATAAAATAATCTATCCAATGGTGGTGGTTTCGCATTTGGCGGAGCTACGGTCTGAAAGTTGACTTTTGGACCCTTATTGTACACTTGTACTGAATAAAATATTCAATTTATTCTTTATTCATTATTTATTCATTTTCATATTTTTATAATTTTGTAAATATTACTTATACTATATATGTGCGTTAAAATTGAAATAAAATGTAAAGGAAAATAGAAAATAAAATAATTATATTCAATACATAGGTATACTGTATATACTTATACCTGTATAGAATACATTTGTATTTTATTAAATATACAAAACATCTCATAAAAATAAAATAAAAATATACTTATGCATATAAAAGTATGTTATAATTTTATAAAATACTAAATAAAAATAATAAGATTAAAAATACATAAAATAAAATAAAATATCAAAAGAACATAGGTATTATACCTATATAGGGTTACAAAGGTGACTTGTAAAAATATATGTCATAAAAATAAATAAAAATCAGAATAAAATACTACATAAAATTTTGAACATTTTTTATTTTATAACTTTTATTTAATTCGGCCATTTACTATTTTTAATTGAATTAATAAATGATTTTTACAGGGTTTTTCCTGGTTGGTCCACGTGGACCAACCAGGTGCAAACCCTAGTTGACCTCGGTCAACTAGGTGGCCTACCACCCTGTACCCTCTGACAGCCCTATCTTTGACCCAACTTCTCCATTTTTTCGAGGAGCGGACTTGCACCATTTCGATTTGATTCCTTCTGCAAAATCCCTCCTCGTTCATCCCTCTATCCCGCCAAGTGATTACATGGGGGCGTGGATCGCTGAATCACCCCAGAAATCTCGATCTTTGGAGCTTCTCAGCCACTGAGTCAACCAAATAAAACCGCCCCTCCATTTTCAAATCAAATTCGAGTCCCCTTGGTCCACCCCTCTCCGCCTCTCTTGTGCTCCAGGTCTTGCCGGAGGTGACAGCTCCGCCGCGAACCTCTCAGCCAGGGCGTCCGAGGTCGAGGGAGCCTCCAGCACCTCCGCCAACTGCCGGCGTCGAGGTACACTTCTTCCTCTGGCTCCGGCCATTGAGGGCTTCATCCCGCCTTTTCCTTTATTGCTTTAGATTCCTGTTAGTGTAAGCTTGAAAACCCCTAAAGAAATTTGAAGTTACGATCACTGATTCGCCAAATCAAGCACCTTGGCCGGAGCGCACCTCCGGCCATGCATCTCCATTTCGACTCGACCATCCCCAAGTCCACCCGAGGGTCCAGGCAGTTTGCCCTGGACCCCTTGACTTTGTTTGCAGGTCCAAGCCACTTCACGCGCGCCTGGAGGCGAGTTTTGGAGCTCGCCGGAGCAGCAGCAGCCTTCCAGCTCCGCCCGCTACCCGAGAGCACCACGGGCCTCCCCGTGGAATTTTGACGCCCCCAGGAGATAGAAGACCGTTCCAGGAAGCTCCTCGTCCATTTTGAGGACCTGTCGTCACCGGAGGAGGGAGATCGAGGTCGGAGAAGCTCACCTTCGCCGGCGTTCTTCTCCGATCTTGCAACCCTCTTCCCAGCCGTTGGATCGAGGAGGAGTCCCAGATCACACAGCAGCCGTTGGATCTTCTTCAGCCTCGACCGTCAGATCAACTCAGGAGGATCTAATCTTGGCCGCACATCCGCGAAGCGCCATCGACCGTCCACAACGCGCCACGTGTTTAAGTGGCCCTCCATCCGCCGTTGGATCGCGCGCAAGAGGGTATTTTGCAACTCACCCCTTGCGCATTTTTGTATTTAATATTTAGTTTTTAAACTTTCGTCTGTAGTTTAAATATTTTGTAACATTTGCAAGTAGGCCCCCAAACTTTTGATATTTGCACTTAGGTCCTCCGCCACGTCACCTCACGTGACCTGTACACGTGAGGTGGGGGCATTTTGCAGAGGACCCCTCGGTCTTTTGTTTATTTCGTTTTAACCCTAAAACTTTCATAGCACGTGTAATATTTTTGGATATTTTGCAAAGTGACCCCCAGGCTTTTGTATTATTGCATTCCAGTCCCTCCCAGGCGCGTGCAAGTCACGCGCCCTGGTGGGTAATTTGTAGGCGTGCCCAGGCGGGTCTTGTATTTATGTTTTGGTCCCAGAAGTTGAATATATAGTGTAATATTTTGTGGAAAATTGCATGTTAGCCCCTGGATGTTTGGAATATTGCACATATACCCCTGCCAGGCTTGTTTAATATTTGGATGTTTGTTGGATTTATTTGAAATATCATTTTAACTCCAAAAATTCCACAAAAATAGACTTAAGCTTCTGGATAGGTGTACTTTAACGCCCTATTTTTAGTTTTTGATTTTATTTTATTTTCCTATTTATTAAAAATCAAAAACAGCCTTTTTGTGTACTGTCTACCTTAGAAAATACCAAAAAAATATCAAAACACCTCCAAAAATTCCCAAAAATTCACATAGTGTCTATTTTATCCTATTTTAGTGTCAGTCCAAAAATCATTAAAAATCTCAAAAGAAAAACACTAAAAATTGAAAAATACTCAAAAACTTCAAAAAAAAATATAAAAAATAGTAGAAAAACCCAAAAATTGCAAACTCAGCTTCTGTTTCTTCCTTATTTTGTTACTTTTATTAGAAAAATAGTGTGAATTATTTTTGCTACTGGTTGCTATTTTTAAATTACATTTTCGTCACAGCCAGCCCTTATTTCCACTGTTTGCCTTATTTCAAACTTTAAAAATACCAAAAACATCTTGAAAAATCCCCAAAAAATCACAAAAACAGTAAGAAACATTAAAAAGACCAAAAACATTTCACTTCTGGATTTTTGAGTATTTTTGTGCATTTTTATAAATATTTTAGCTTGCCTTTTCTTATATTGCTTTTACTTTCCGACATTGAAAAAGAAAATAGAAAAATTTAAAATATAAAATATAAAAATTAGAAAATCAAAAATCAAAATACAAAATTAAAAATTAAATAATTAAATAAAAAAATTAAAAATTTAAAAACCCACAAAAATTTATTTGCTTGCTTGCTTAGTGTAGACACTCACACCCTCACACACTTAGCTCTTGCTAGGACTACACTGCTTGCTCCCTGTGTTCGAACTCTCTGCATACTTGCCCATATACATCATTTGTGCAGAGTTAAAAATAAATTTTAACTCCACATTTATTTCTAATTGTTGATTTTTAGTGTGGGTTAATTGTTGATTTAGCCATTATTTGGTGTGGTCAATACACCGACTGTTGACTCGTCTTGTGAGTCAATACGACCGCACTCGATTTCGGCTACATCAAATGGCGCCGTTGCCGGGGAGCAACAGCTTGTAGTTCATTTTTATTTGTTTGTGTGTTTGTTTACCATAGCTTTATCCTTCTCTTACATTTTGATATACATCTTGATTGAACTATCTGACCATCTCTTTTGTCTTCTTGCGAGGGACCGCGGAGCGAGGCGGGTGGCTTAGGTGACTCGACGCAACCTTGGGACGTGGAGCCGGCTTTTCTTGAGCCAAGCCGGCAGGAGAGAGCAAGGAGAGTGAGAGAGTGGCCTAGATTAGTTTCTATTTTTTGTGAGAGAGTGATATTCAATTAATTTGTAATAATACAGGTACACAGGACTTGGACTTAGACATTCGGGCCTAATTTCCGGGTGTTTGTTCACCCGGGGGCTCACCGCAGTTTTGCCGCGTTTTTACCGCTTGTCATTTTCCGGTTTTGTGTTTATTTTCCATTTTCTTTTGTGGAATGAGCTCTTAGATCTAGGTCTGCTTGATCGATTAGAATAGGTCCAAACACCTAATGATCCTTGCATGTTCCTATAGATACGTTTTGGACTTAGACTAATTTAAACAGTTAGCAAGTAATTCCCAAATCCACGCGCCGCGAGCTCATACCCGAACAAGCGCTTTCTCCTACTCCAAATGTGTTGGGCAGAGGAGGGGTGAGCCAAGACCGGACACTCGGATTAGGAGTTGCTAGTTGACTTGTGGTGCTTCACGCTAGCAGTTGCCTGTTCTAGGACGCTTTCCGCCTGCATATCGTCATATAGATTAGGTTTAAATATTCTGCTTTGCATCCCGCATGGAGAGAGCTGGGATTCGCTGTAAGTCTTCTAACTTTGCACGCATCATTTAGGCACAAAGGTGAGATTTCCATCTTTGTGCTGACTTGCACGGCTTTTCCGACTCTTTTTCTCCCTCTGTTTTTGGACAAAGTAGGACCAAAAAGAAAATACAAAAACGTTAGGCGCTTGTTTGAATTTACTCAAAAGAAGCGATAACACCAAAAAAAATTAAAAAAGGGACTGCTAAAGAAAACTTGACCAAAATAAAAAAGGTAATTGGATTCATTGCTTGGGGTGAGTAATACCCTCACTTGTTTTCAGGTTGCATAGGAAGGTTTCCTTCCCAGTGAGGTGAGCGCTTCGTAAGGATTAGAGCCCAAAACCCAACTTGTGGCTGCCTTGTGTATCGCCTGGATTTCCGAAGTATTGGCGCTACTATCGTACGTAGTCGAGTAGGACTTGGTCGCCATTGGTGACTCTCTATTGTGAGAGCGCCGACTCTGTCCGAAGTACCGAGCCTAGGCCACGCCTTCACGGGTGTGTCTGTCTCACCGGCTGCGTCCGAGTAGGACCTTGTACGCTCACGGGTGATTCCGTTGCGAGCGAGGTCCGAAGTATCGGTTTCGCCTATCGGCTTCCTCCCTCTTTTCTTTGGCTGAGTAGGGATCCAGGAAGGGTTACAAGGACCTCAAAAAGCGCAAGTTACAGGTTACACAGGAGGAGGACAAGTACGGGGACACTCTCCTGGCAGTACTCTCTCTCCTATAGGCGTAGCGCTCTAAGGACTCGTGAAAAGATAATTGCCTGAAAAACAAGCTAAAATTGACAAGATAAAAGCCGAACCTTCACGGCTTCACGAGTTGAGTTGGTGAATCTACCCTTGCTTTGCGTTTGATTGCTAGATTTATTAAGGTCAAGATCAAAAATACCGCACAATTGTGCAAAATTTTGTTGCATCTCATTTTCTTTTTCTCTTGCATTACCCCCACTCTTCTCCAATAATCAAGATGATGGGACGGAGGTCTCTTAGGCCGACCCTGTCGGCACCGCTATCCAGCACTCCCCCCTACTCATCTAGGAATAACTCGGAGAGTCCGCTCTCCGAGCCTGAGTTCACATCCACCCTGTTCCCCCTCGACCACCCTTCCAATTCTCCTTCCCTCAGTCCAATTATTTCAGAGTACAGTGAATCACAGAATTCAGCTCATTCATCAGCACCTGAAATGGCCTCGTTTGCATTTTCAGAGAATCAAGCAATGGCAGACAGAGGCGAGCACCCAGATGACCACGAGGACCCTCCATTCATCATCGATCAAGTGGCCATCAACAATTCATTGCTAGCATCCATGGAGACCATGCAGAGGCAGATCAGGGACCAGGGTGCATTCATGGGTGATCTCATGAGGGAGTTAGCTCAGATGAGAGAGCACAGAGCTGGAGGAGGCGGTGGCGGTGGAGGAGGACCCGATGCAGGAGGAGATGACCCAGACGGTGAGCGACCGCCACAGACCATAATGAGGGAATTGCACAACCCAGCTTCATCCCTCACTCACCGGTGGATCAGACTCCCACCAATCCTTGGAGACTTCGAGCTTCGGCACAACACTATTCAGATGCTACCCAAGTTCCATGGGCTGCCGACCGAAGAGCCACACCTCCACCTCCAAGAGTTCGAGATGATCTGCAGCACAATCCATGATCGGTTGTTGACCGAGGACACTATCAGGATGATCGCCTTTCCATTCTCATTGGTTGACAGAGCCGCTTACTGGCTCAAACACCTGGGGCGATTCATCGACACGTGGGCAGATCTCCGGTCCGCATTCTTGAAGAAATACTATCCTCTTGGCCGGACAAATGCAGCCAGAGCTATGATCAGCAACTTTGTGATGATCCCAAATGAACAGTTCCACGAAGCATGGGATCGATTCAGAGAGCTCATAGACCGGTGTCCACATCACGACATTTCTAAGCCCAATCTGGTGCAGAGTTTCTTCTGTGGGCTGACACCGGAGCTGCAGGGGCTTGTGAACGCCTCTTGCGGTGGATCATATTTTTCCAAAGGTGAAGACGATGTCTGGGCCATATACGAAGGTATGGCAGAAAACTCCACAGTGATGACCCAGGCCAGAGTCTACACTCAGCAGAAGCCCCCGCAAGGAGCGGGATCATTTCAGAGGATCGCCCGCATTGATGCCGGGCCCAGCACAACGTCGGCAGCCGCAGCCCAAGCCGAATCAGCAGCAGCCGACATGGGGATTATCAGTGAAAAGCTGGACCGCATGGAGATCCTCGAAAAGAAGCAGAATCAAGGTCTAGCCCAGATGGACCTTCTCACAAAAACAATGAGTAACCTGAAGACTCAAATTCTCTGTATTCAGGAGGCACAGGCCCATTCACAACAGCCTCCCAGGTCACAGGTTGCTTCCAGCAGCAACAATCCCAACCAGGTCTCCACCTCATACCGCCAGGTGAACCATATCCAGGCGGAGCCGGTTCCGTTGTTGCAGTACCATCCAGAGCAACCGCCATCTCAGGAGACTCAGATGGTGGTTTATCAGCCGGAGCAGCCACTGGCAGTTCTTCCTCCACCCTCCTTCAAGCAGGAACCGTTGATGGAAGTCAACGGGATTTGGTATGACCGATACCCGCAGCCAGCAATTCGCAGGGATCATCCCGGATTCCGTTGGGGTAATGGTGGATCCACATCCCAACAGCATTCCCCTGCTCAAGGACAGCAGAGCGGCCAGCCACAACAACAACACCAACAGCCCCAGTACAACCAACCCCAGCAGTACCACAGTGGTCCTCGTCCCGCCTATCAGGGACAGCAGTGGAGGCAGCGTCAGCCGCCTCAGCATTCTTATACCCAGCCTCCCCTCCAATATCAGCAGCAATACCAGCAGCAGCAGCCCCATTTCCAGCAGGGACAGACGTCCGGTTCTCAGGGTCCAGCCTTTGAGAACCCTGCACTCGATGATCTTGCCCGCTTGCTATCTGAACAGCGAGCATCCTTCAGGCAAGAAATGGATGAGTTCCGACAGGAAATGCGGGAATTCATCAAAGGCAAGGCCGCCATACCCGCTCAGATCGAACCGAATCCTAATAATTTGAAAAGAAAATCTGAGCAGGTAGAGTTCACAGAGGATACCTCTCCTAGTGATGATTCGAATGATATGTATGATTCTTTGAATGATGCTAATTTTTGTGACTACTAGGAGCGGTAGGATGCCAGCAGGCGGCGCCTCTTCTGAGCGACAGCCAAATGCAGAACCAGGAGCGCCAGAAGAGCAGAGGAGCGGTGCTGATGCCGCTAATGATGATGTTGAAGACGGTGGTGCTGATGCCACCAATGATGGAGCCCAGGATGACGGTGCTGATGCCGTCGTGATACCAGCTGAAGACGGTGGTGCTGAAGCCGCCATTTTGGGAGATGAACAAGAGCGCGGTGCTGATGCCGCGAAGACCGGTGCTAGTGGTGGTGCTGAGGCCACCACATCTATTCCTGTTGAGCCAACTTCTGTGACTTCACCACATTTTGTATCTAGAGATTGTGGGAAGAGAGACAAAAACAACAAAAATATGAATAAAGGAAAGGTTTCTGTTCAAATTGCGGATCATTATGTGTTGAATGATGATTTTTGTATGGATTCTCCACCTTCACAGGCACAGGAACCGATTCCTAGGCCCCCATCTGAGGAGGCTCCTAGCATCCCCTTTCCCGAGGCACTCCGCCGAGCGAAGGGGAATAAAAAAGAAAATCCTAAAAAGAACCAACAGGTAGAGTTCGGCAATGAGATGATTGACAGATTCCATATCCAGCTGACTCTACGAGAAGCGTTTGAGCATATCCCCTTCTTCAAGAAGAATCTGAAAGAAACAACTACTGTCCGAAGAAGGAAGAGGCACAGAGATCAAATCCATATGCTCACGCATAACACTTGCTGCGCCATTCAGAACACATTGCCAGCCAAGCGACCAGACGCAGGAGCTCCCTATGTCAGATGCGAGATTCAGGAGCAGCAGTTTGATCGTACTCTATTAGACAGCGGCTCTTCAATTAATCTCCTTCCGGCAGCCTTACTCAAGCAGTTCGAGTTTGGCCCTCTTCTTCGAAGCAGAACGTCCTTCAGTTTGCTGATAGGTCGATTAAGAGGCCGAAGGGGTTGTTGAAAGACGTGGTCGTTACCATTCAGGGCCTGAAATTCCCCGTGGACTTTGTTGTGTTGGACATGGAGATCCCTGAGTCGGTAACTGATGCCCTCATCATTCTCGGACGTCCATTCTTGGCCACAGCCAAGGCGGTGACCGACCATGATAGTGGGAAGGTATGCTTTCGCGTAGAGGGCGAAACCATACAAATAGAGACGATCGAAGAAATCAGAGCCAGAGAGGCAGAATGCTCAGAGCAGTCCAGCGAAGCAGAGCAGCTGACAGAGGAAGAGCTAGACATCCACCAGGTTTGTGACTTTGAGATGTCCGATGATGAATTCAGTTGGAAAGATCCCGCCGCACCGACCCTCGCCTTGCCTGCAGATTCACTCTATCTACGGCTCATGGCAGTCGAGAGCCGGGAGAGCACATTCCTGGATGAGGATATTTCTGAGGCTGACAGTGTTGTGATGAGTGGTGCCGAAGAGTTTCGATCTTGCTCGTCATCTTCTGATCCCTCGGATTCAGACATTGATTGGGATGAATTTGACGATTATTTGCCTTGTCTGATTCCTTCTGAGCTGACAGCCATGACAGAGTGCGAGCCAGTGCAGTGTATTGATGATTCAGCAGGCCGCCCTTCGTCAGACATTCATGCAGAGCGAGAGTTCTCACATGCAGACCTGGTAGCCTTTACACAGTCATATCAGAAGCCAGACCTGCCACCTCCCAGTTGTCCGGAAAGGAAACCTCTGCCGCAGACAATGAAGTACAGATTCCTTGCTGGAGAGCCAGAAATGCACCCAGTCATTATCTCAGCAGATTTGACTGGAGAACAAGAATCTCGTCTGATGGAGGTTCTTGAAAGAAACCGCAAGGCAATCGGGTGGAGTATAGCTGATCTCCATGGGCTGAGCCCAAAGCTTTGCTCTCACCACATCTATCTTGAAGATAACGCTAGGCCGTCGCGTGAGTTCCAACGACGGCTGAACCCGAATCTTCGAGACGTAGTCATGAAAGAAATTTCCAAGTGGTGGAGCGCTGATTTCATCTATCCCATCTCCGACTCTAAATGGGTTAGTCCACTCCATGTGGTACCTAAGAAGACAGGTATCACTACAGTTGTCAATGAGTCTGGAGAGGAGATCGCTACCAGAGTACCAACTTCTTGGAGGGTCTGTGTGGACTACAGACGATTGAATGAGGCCACCAAGAAGGATCACTTCCCGCTACCATTTATTGATCAGATTATCGAGCGGTTAGCCGGGAAGAGCCATTACTGTTTTCTTGATGGGTACTCTGGATATAATCAAGTGGCCATTGCGCCCGAAGACCAGGAGAAAACGACATTCACCTGTCCGTTTGGGACCTATGCTTTCAGACGGATGCCCTTTGGTCTATGTAACGCTCCGGCGACATTCCAAAGGTGCATGTTGTCCATCTTCTCGGACATGGTGGGTGACTGTTTAGAGGTCTTCATGGATGACTTCTCGGTCTATGGCGACGGGTTTGATGCTTGTCTTGACTGCCTAGACCGTGTGCTGAAGCGCTGCATAGAGGTCAATCTTGTCTTATCCTGGGAGAAGAGTCATTTCATGATGACTCAAGGGACGGTCCTTGGTCATATCGTCTCCAACAGGGGCATGGAGGTCGATCCGGCTAAGGTGGATATCATCAGAAAGCTCAATCCGCCGTCCAATTTGCGTCAGTTACGGTCTTTTCTGGGGCATGTCGGTTTCTACCGACGGTTTATTCAGGACTTCAGTCGAATTGCCCGACCGTTAACTGACTTGCTAACCAAAGACACAGAGTTTATTGTCAATGATAAGTGTCTTGAATCATTTGAGACTCTCAAAAATATGGTTGTTTCAGCTCCTGTCCTTCAGCCACCCGATTGGTCTCTCCCATTCGAGATCATGACGGATGCTTCAGATTTTGCCGTAGGGGCTGTGCTTGGACAGAGGAGGGATGGTTTACCATTTGCCATTCACTACGCCAGCCGGACTTTGGATGCCGCGCAGCGGAATTACACTGTAACTGAGAAAGAGATGCTGGCCGTAGTCTTCGCTCTTGATAAGTATCGATCTTACATTCTCGGATCTAGAGTGACCATTTACACCGATCACACCGCCATCCGGTACTTAATGGCTAAGAAGGATGCCAAAGCACGTCTCACCAGATGGATCCTTCTACTCCAGGAATTTGATATTGAAATTAAGGATAAGCCTGGAGTCAAGAATGTGGTGGCGGATCATCTCTCCAGGTTGGAGAATCTTGAGGAATCTGAGCCCAGCGCACCTATCTCAGAGACATTTCCAGATGAGGCGATCTTAGCTGTCACCTCACTCCCATGGTATGCCGACTTTGTAAACTATCTTGTTGCCAAGACAGTCCCTCAGGGTTGGCCCAGGCAGAAACTTGAGACCTTCCTAGCTAAGGCCAAGTTTTACCATTGGGAGGATCCCATCCTTTATCATGAAGGAGGGGATAGTATCTGGAGGAGGTGCATTCCTCAAGAAGAGCAGCATAGCGTCCTCACATACTGCCACAAGTTTGAGGCAGGAGGACATCATTCTGGAAAAAGGACAGCACAAAAGGTGCTTCAATCCGGCCTATGGTGGCCTACTCTCTTCAAGGATTCTGATGAGTTCGTGAAGGGATGTACTGACTGTCAGAAAATGGGAACCTGCGGACAGAGAGACATGATGCCCATGCAACCCATTCACTTCTGTGAGGTTTTTGATGCATGGGGGATTGATTTCATGGGCCCATTTCCTAAGAGTCAGGGATTCGAGCATATTTTGCTCGCTGTAGATTATGTCAGTCGATGGGTTGAGGCCATCCCCGCCCGAGCCGCAGATGCTAAGACCGTGTGTAAATTCTTGAGGAAAAATATCATTTCACGGTTCGGGGTACCTAGAGTTTTGATTTCTGACGGGGGGTCTCATTTCATCAATGACAAAGTTAGGGCCCTTGCTGACGAGTTCGGTATTGACCATCGGGTTGCCACTCCTTATCACCCTCAGACTAATGGTCTTGCTGAAGTATCGAATCGGGAGATAAAGACTATCTTGCAGAAAGTTGTCCGCCCAGACCGAAAGGATTGGTCACAGCTTTTGGACTCGGTCTTGTGGGCCTATCGGACATCTTTCAAAAATCCATTGGGAACATCTCCCTTTCGTCTCGTCTATGGCAAGCCGTGCCATTTGCCAGTGGAAATCAAGCACAAATCCTTTTGGGCAGTTACTGAGTTGCTTCTAGATCCAGAGAGTGAAGGAGACCAGAGAAGAGCAGAATTGGCAGCCCTGGAAGAATTGAGAGATACAACCTTCTCCAACAGCCTACAGTACAAGGAGAAAGTAAAGACATGGCATGATTCACATATCAGCCATAAACAGTTTGAGCCAGATCAGAGAGTATGGTTGTTTGATTCCAGGCTGAAATTGTTCCCAGGGAAATTACAGAGCAAGTGGAAAGGACCATATGTGGTCAGGAAGGTACATGACAATGGCAGCATTGACATATCCGAACCGTCATCTTCCGCTACCTTCCGCGTCAATGGTCAACGCTTGAAGCTATATCTTGATCATGATCCACCGACCATTGACGTTGCCCCCATTCTTCTGGTATGAGATGTGTCTTTTGACTCCCATCATCTACATCTCATACATGGTGATCAATGCTCTTTTCCGTTGTACAGATCCATCTGTTTATATCACTCTGTTGTCTGTTGATTTATTTTCTTCTTTTCTTCTTTTCTTCTTTTCTTCTTTTCCTCTTCTATCTTCTTTATCTATCAAAAAGGTGCCGCCCTTGTAGACCGTTTTCCATACTTAGGACGTACTTTGTCCTAAGTATAGGGGGGTTGGCACCCCAAGTGATTCTATTCTTTTCGATCCTCTCCCTTGTCTCCTCTTTTGTCTATACTTAGGGATATCTTACCCTAAGTATAGGGGGAGACAATCTGAGTACGATCTGTTCATTCCCACCCTTGACCCTCCCTACTTTGTGTACAGTCTGCTATACTTAGGATTATTTGATCCTAAGTATAGGGGGGACGGTCAACTTCTCATTGATCCGTTTATTTATTCTTTGGACTTGTCTATACTTAGTACGAGTTATGTCTTCTCTTTTCTCTCCGATCTATGAGGACATAGCTCAAGCTAAGTATAGGGGGGTCGTATATACTACGTATATACTTTAGCCATAACTCGTACTTTCGTATTTTCTTAATAAATATGGCTAAAAATTCTTTAAAATTCATTAAAAATCCTTAATAAAAAGATGTGGTTATTCCTCAAATTCTTTTTGTATTTACTGATTAATAAATCAGGTGAAAATGTTTTTTTTGCAAAATGTTTGAAAAATAGTTTGAAAATCTTTGTGAACATCTATTGAAAACTATTTTGAAAATATTTTGTTACATGTTTTCAACCTGTGTAAAAAGGTGTGGTTTGTAAAATTTATGTTCTTTGTGTGAAATAAAATGTTTGAAAAATGATTTGCAAATGGTTTGAAAAATGGTTGCAAAAATCTTTGAAAAACCTATATATACTGTTTTGAAAACCGATTGCAAAATGATTTTCAAATGAGTGTACATGTTTGTAAAAATGTTTGTAAAAAATTATTTTGGACTATAGTCTTCAAAAATTGTTTGAAAAACCTTGTGTCAAATAAGTTTGAGGAATACTAACATCACACCAAAATCCACTAACTACATATAGATGTATAAAATTGATCACTTACCCTGTTAATTCTTAAAATCCACTTCTTGTATATATAAAGAAGCACTCCCGTGTACATATTTTCACCTAGTTTTTAGCCAAAATCTTTTTGTTTCAAAAATTCCCAAAAACATTTGCAAAAATTAAAATCCAAAAACATTTGAAAAATCTTTTTGAAAAAGACAAAAAAAAAATGCATCTGCATATGCATCATCATCATCTTTTCAAAAATCCATAAAAAGTTCAAAATCTTTGAAAATTGCATCACAAAAATATTTTCTGCATTGCATTGCATAGCATGAGCATTTTTTCGGATTGAGTTTGATAGTTGAACGAGTCTAAGTAAAATCTGAAGATTGGAGCTTGATTGGACCTTAAAATATACCTAATAACAGGAACCTTATAGGAACTGGGTTTGAGGTACTTCAGGTCTAGTTGACTTAATTCTTTGAGGATTACGGGACTTGGTTCAATGGATTCTTGACTGCCTAAGTAGAGTATTTCGGAGCACACGCACGACTCTTGTTGATAATGACCTAACTTGGACACCTGCACCTTTCACATAGCTCTCCACGGATGAGGTGGTGAGGAGGCAGTTTCCTTTAGCTTGGGGTAGCATATGAGGGTAGTACTTCTAGGCGGAACCTCTCTTCTTCTTATAGTGAAGGAAGTGCACCTCAACTTGGTCTAGTGGTGATGAAGACTAAAGACAGAAGCCGTGGGTTGCAATAAAGCTTCAAAAGAGGGATAGTCTACTGGCTCAAGAGGAAAATTTCTTGTATATGCTGCTCATGTAGATATGTTGTACAGATGCAATTGAAAAAAAAAAATATGCAAAAAGAACTCCAAAAAAGTGGTGGGTCGGATTGAAAATTTAATAATCCCACCGGAGTATGTATATAGTTCAATAAAGCAAAAGCTTATGGTATCCATGTTACATCTCATGAAGCTAGCAGCGGGAGACTCAGCTACACTGGCTGAGCTTCCAAAAGTCTATACTTCTTCCCCCTCTTCTTGAGCCGGTTGCACTTGAACTTAGAAGGGAATACCCCGCTTCTCGAGGAAAGAGTTGCTAGACCGAGGCATTAGAGTTACCAGGTTGGGGGAGGTTGTTTCTTTGTCACTTCTGAGGTGGGGAGCTACATATCACTTACACTGTACGAGTCAGACTCATAGTCGTAAGAGTTTGCGTATGAGTTGAAGTATTTCTGACCTGGCTATTGAGGAGACTTGGACAGAGTTTTGGGATTCTCAAGGACTGTTGGATTTCAAACTTGGTTCTCATTAAGGTTCCGACCGCACTAAATTTCCAAAGGTCCGACTTAAGCTCCAAACTTCGATTTTGCGAAGATAAGTTCGATAATTGAACTTAATCTAATTTTCTTCTTTTTCTTTTCTTTCTTTTCTCTTTTTGCACTTATTGCATAAGTGTTTGCTAGGGACTAGCAAAGGTAAAGTATAGGGGGATGATGAATCCACATTTCATCATCTTTATTCTATCATTTTGGCACCAAAAACCCTAGCAAATGCCTGTAAATAGCATTAAAACCATCATCTTAGCATCCATGCATGTGCATTCAGATTGTGTATAAATCACTGTAATTAAGGCCAAAATCATAGAATAAATAAAGAAAAGAAAAAGAATAAAATATTGTAAATATTTTATGACCCAAAACCCCCGAGACCTAGGCATCTCGATGAATAGGTCGACAAGGAATAAAGTAGGGGGAGATAAGGTCAGAAACACAGTCAAAACACCTATACTCTCTATTCATTCTTTATTCATTTTGGGACCTATTTTTGGTTCCACTTTTTGTACATCAAATAAAGAAACTTTGTACATGAAAGTTGTAGATAATTTAATAAAGAAAAATACAAAATTGATTTCACAAAAAATAATGTACAAATAAAAAGTTATGGTCTGAATAAAAATCCAGAATGCCAACTTCCCAGACCCGTATCTCACAAATGAAAACTCCAAATGCAGCGTACTCACCTTTAATTGTATATAGAATAAAATAATCTATCCAATGGTGGTGGTTTCGCATTTGGCGGAGCTACGGTCTGAAAGTTGACTTTTGGACCCTTATTGTACACTTGTACTGAATAAAATATTCAATTTATTCTTTATTCATTATTTATTCATTTTCATATTTTTATAATTTTGTAAATATTACTTATACTATATATGTGCGTTAAAATTGAAATAAAATGTAAAGGAAAATAGAAAATAAAATAATTATATTCAATACATAGGTATACTGTATATACTTATACCTGTATAGAATACATTTGTATTTTATTAAATATACAAAACATCTCATAAAAATAAAATAAAAATATACTTATGCATATAAAAGTATGTTATAATTTTATAAAATACTAAATAAAAATAATAAGATTAAAAATACATAAAATAAAATAAAATATCAAAAGAACATAGGTATTATACCTATATAGGGTTACAAAGGTGACTTGTAAAAATATATGTCATAAAAATAAATAAAAATCAGAATAAAATACTACATAAAATTTTGAACATTTTTTATTTTATAACTTTTATTTAATTCGGCCATTTACTATTTTTAATTGAATTAATAAATGATTTTTACAGGGTTTTTCCTGGTTGGTCCACGTGGACCAACCAGGTGCAAACCCTAGTTGACCTCGGTCAACTAGGTGGCCTACCACCCTGTACCCTCTGACAGCCCTATCTTTGACCCAACTTCTCCATTTTTTCGAGGAGCGGACTTGCACCATTTCGATTTGATTCCTTCTGCAAAATCCCTCCTCGTTCATCCCTCTATCCCGCCAAGTGATTACATGGGGGCGTGGATCGCTGAATCACCCCAGAAATCTCGATCTTTGGAGCTTCTCAGCCACTGAGTCAACCAAATAAAACCGCCCCTCCATTTTCAAATCAAATTCGAGTCCCCTTGGTCCACCCCTCTCCGCCTCTCTTGTGCTCCAGGTCTTGCCGGAGGTGACAGCTCCGCCGCGAACCTCTCAGCCAGGGCGTCCGAGGTCGAGGGAGCCTCCAGCACCTCCGCCAACTGCCGGCGTCGAGGTACACTTCTTCCTCTGGCTCCGGCCATTGAGGGCTTCATCCCGCCTTTTCCTTTATTGCTTTAGATTCCTGTTAGTGTAAGCTTGAAAACCCCTAAAGAAATTTGAAGTTACGATCACTGATTCGCCAAATCAAGCACCTTGGCCGGAGCGCACCTCCGGCCGTGCATCTCCATTTCGACTCGACCATCCCCAAGTCCACCCGAGGGTCCAGGCAGTTTGCCCTGGACCCCTTGACTTTGTTTGCAGGTCCAAGCCACTTCACGCGCGCCTGGAGGCGAGTTTTGGAGCTCGCCGGAGCAGCAGCAGCCTTCCAGCTCCGCCCGCTACCCGAGAGCACCACGGGCCTCCCCGTGGAATTTTGACGCCCCCAGGAGATAGAAGACCGTTCCAGGAAGCTCCTCGTCCATTTTGAGGACCTGTCGTCACCGGAGGAGGGAGATCGAGGTCGGAGAAGCTCACCTTCGCCGGCGTTCTTCTCCGATCTTGCAACCCTCTTCCCAGCCGTTGGATCGAGGAGGAGTCCCAGATCACACAGCAGCCGTTGGATCTTCTTCAGCCTCGACCGTCAGATCAACTCAGGAGGATCTAATCTTGGCCGCACATCCGCGAAGCGCCATCGACCGTCCACAACGCGCCACGTGTTTAAGTGGCCCTCCATCCGCCGTTGGATCGCGCGCAAGAGGGTATTTTGCAACTCACCCCTTGCGCATTTTTGTATTTAATATTTAGTTTTTAAACTTTCGTCTGTAGTTTAAATATTTTGTAACATTTGCAAGTAGGCCCCCAAACTTTTGATATTTGCACTTAGGTCCTCCGCCACGTCACCTCACGTGACCTGTACACGTGAGGTGGGGGCATTTTGCAGAGGACCCCTCGGTCTTTTGTTTATTTCGTTTTAACCCTAAAACTTTCATAGCACGTGTAATATTTTTGGATATTTTGCAAAGTGACCCCCAGGCTTTTGTATTATTGCATTCCAGTCCCTCCCAGGCGCGTGCAAGTCACGCGCCCTGGTGGGTAATTTGTAGGCGTGCCCAGGCGGGTCTTGTATTTA